>JAECMU010228292.1:0-27755 GCA_016106625.1 Dracogyra subfuscus | reverse complement strand
AGGACAACTCTACTCCTCAAAGAACACAAGAAGATACCAAAGAAAACAACTCTACCCCTCGTAGAACACAAGGAGATGCCAAAAAGAACCACTCTACGACTCATGGATCACAAGGAGATACCAAAGAGAACAACTTTATGACTCATGGATCACAAGGAGATACCAAAGAGAACAACTCTACGAGTCATGGATCACAAGGAGATACCAAAGAGAACAACTCTATGAGTCATGGATCACAAGGAGATACCAAAAAGAACAACTTTACGACTCACGGATCACAAGGAGATACCAAAGAGAACAACTCTACAAGTCATGGATCACAAGGAGATACTAAAGAGAACAACTCTACGAGCCATGGATCACAAGGAGATACCAAAGAGAACAACTTTACAACTCATGGATCACAAGGAGATACCAAAGAGAACAACTCTACTCCTCGGGAGACACAAGGAGATACCAAAGTGGACAACTCAACCCATCATGGAATACTAAGAGATACCAAAGTCAACAATGAGGTATCACAATACCAACATACAACAATAAACAAGCCACTGGCTTTTAGTTCTGGACATTTGTGTTTACGTACATGTGTGAAAAAACATTTGAATGGACAGAGATTCTTAGCGTACTAGTATTACTGCATATGATTAATAATCTAATTGTAATGAAGAATGTTGGTATTTGACATCAGCAATTGTAGTATGTCCTGTAATATTTCTATGCATGACACATCAATGAAAACTTGTAGAGTCAAGTTTACACTTTACCAGCAGGGTTAGTGAGTATCACTTCATCCAAAATTTGTCTTTCCCAGGAGGGTCTTCTATCAATGATGGAATTAATATTATTTTGCAATTTGGCCAGGGAGCTTTGATAGCAAAAACAAACATATAATAAGCATTTAAACCGTATTCCAGTTAATCCTGATGATTACGAGTTACTGGGTTTTGAAACAGAAGATGGCTTGTTCTGCGGCATTTCCACACAAATTTACAATTTTCAAACCTATTTCAGCAACTTGTCATGTGCAAACAAATCAAATGAATTAGAAACAAAAAAATGGATGAAAAGAAGTCATGTTGAAGTAACCAGTCAAAATATTTATTAACTGTACCAGTACATCAGAACATATTTCCACTGATATAAACACTGACAATCCAAATGCCAACAATGTCCAGGAAATAGAAGAAAGCATTGGCCATGAATGTGACAAAAAGAAAGTATTCATCATTGACAGCAGCACTGTGAGACATCTAAGTGCAAGAATGGTGTCAAGTGAAAATGTTAATGTCAGGGTGAAAACACTACCTGGTGCCAAAATACTTTATGTACTTGAAAACCAATGAAAGTGATATTCAAGACAAATACGAGAGTAATGTTTTACATGTTGGTACAAACAATATTTCATCTTTCACCAAAGACAGTATCATTGATCAGCTTGAAAATTTACTAACAAGAATTCAAACTTTAGTCAAACCGAATGGTTGTTTTTTTGTCAACAATACTGCCATGTCCCACAAATGTGTCAATAACAAACAACATTTAAGAGATCAATGACTCACTGAAACATCTTGCTGACACGATGCATCTTGAAATCATTGACAGCTAGGAACAATTTGTTAGTTAACATGGAGAAGTAAAAGAAATTTTTTATTTAACCATTTAACCACACTCATCCAAACAGAGAAGGAATTATAATTTGTTCAAACACTATGCTCAGAGGTGTTGGGATTACCACTACATAATAACAGACAAGCTAATTTCAACAGACTGGGAGGAGAAAGTTAGTGAAACCACCCAACAGTTGACCACAAATGACATCTGTCAATTGACCACAAATGACACCCTCAGTTGACCATGAATGACACCTGTCAGTAGACCACAATGACACCTGTCAGTTGATCATGAATGACACCTGTCATTCCACCACAAATGACACCTGTCAGTCCACCACAAATGACGTCTGTCAGTTGACTGCAAATGATACCTGTCAGTCAACTGCAACCAGTACCAGTATTTCCTTGTATTCATCAGTGCATCCAATCATTTCCCTCCTCACATTGGACTGTATGGCCCAAGGCCCAGTCAAGAGGTCAGTATTGTGATGTAAAGAAATCAATGGGATTGGATGACATAGGACCACACTTTGTAAAATTGGCTACACCTGTTATAACCACATGATAGTCATTAACTTCCATCATCAACAATAAGATAATATCATCAACAATCACATAATATCATCAACAATAACATAATATCATCAAATTTTGAGGTCAACTCCACAAAGCCATCAACAGCATCTATGAGGAAATAAGAAAATTAGCTCAGTTGTTCATACCTGGTTGGCGAGCCAATGGAGAAAGTTGCTCTAGACATCATAGAACATCGTGTATCTGGTCATGGGAACAAATATATTTTAGTTATAATGGGATCGACGGAGGCAGTAGTATTGCCTAACCAGGAAGCAGAATGCATGCTCACTGCTTCAGATCCACAAGATAAGGACAAGTTGTATGAGACCACAGTCAGATGGTCATGTTGAACAATTTAACCGCACATTGAAAACAATGCTGTCAATGTACAGCGAGAAAAATCTTCCTATGCAAGCTGTAATAGGAGGGCCACACAAAGATGCATCTGAAAGGCCTCAGCCAGTATGTTTTAGATCTTCAAAATAAACTGAAAGAAGATCATGAATGTGCTACATTATGCACAAAGAAATTGTCAGAATATTGCCAAAAAACAGCACTGCAATATCCATACCAAGGAGAAGACTCTCAAAGCTGGAGATGTGTGGGTTGACCATCCTTTTATGAAAACTGGAGTATGTCAATATTTAACTGTGAGTTGGAAAGCTCCGTTCTTGATTCTGAAACGAATTGATGATGTCACTTACCTGGTGAAGAGATCACCAAAAAACCGTGCCAAGGTATAGCATGCTGACCGCTTGCTACTTTATAAAGAGAAGAATTGTCCTGTGTAGATCCGCAGACACTGAAGTCATGTAAATAAGTAAACATGCCTGTACCTTCCTGATGTTTACAGTTACCAAGTTTAATTTTTTTATTATCTCTACATACTACCAACTGAAGTAATTGAACAATGATTTTTTTTTATTTATATATTTTTTAATGTGAGGTCCTGAAAGATAGGAGGGCATAGCTTTAGAATGTGTTCTACTGGAACACTGATCTGTCTGTTCCACCTTGAAGCGTCTTTAGGCTCAGTCCTGAGTATGAACTTAGATGTTGTACATTTGGGATGACAAACACTACAGGGTGAAGACAAACTGTGTGGTAATTTGGCTTTGATTAGACTTTTGTAAATTCCCTTTTGTGTCTGTGAGGTACACTTGGAGCTTCGTACTATAGGATGTTTTGTTGATTAAAACTGAAATATTATTTAAAAGGACTAATTTGTGTTGTTGAGGGAACATTCCAAAATGGTTTAACTTCCAGCAATGTTTAGGCCTGATCAACCTAGAACCTACTGGTATGTAGTTAAAGAATTGACTCTAATTTTCAAGACGTTGTCAGATTAGTGCGATCTTTGAGATCACTGAAGAAGCTTTGCATGATGAGCTAGACATTTAGAAGTTATGAAAAAAATAGGAAACAGGCTTAATTATACACCCCTATAAGAAGCAAGATTATTATACATGTCAATTTACATGACCATTTGTAATTGTGTACGGTGTGATAAAGATAATACCTAATAAGCATGTTGTATCTTTGTAGAAGATGGCTCCATGGAATTTCAAGTGTGTGCAAAGATGAATTTAACTCTGGGAAGAAGCTAAAGTCTCACTTGATGTCGCTTCGGCACCAGAGGTTGTCTGTAATATGTGTATTCTGCAACTAGTACAACAGCTTAGATGGGCCAGTGATCTCAAATGTCACTGTGAGGAGTAACACTGTGACAATGTTAAAATGATTGTGCCAAAGTTCTTTTCAGAAAAGAAACTGTTTCTGGTTGCCAATGCACCCTTGTGATTATCTCTGGATATATCAGAAGCCATCATGGGATGAGGAGTTGTCAGCAATAACCAGGTTGGAAGTGTTAACCTGGTTTAGTGGGCAGAGTGCACCATCCAAAACTGTTAGTGATTGGAAAGAGGGCTGGGAGTCTCTCCATGGTGTCATGACCACAAATAGAAAATGATTACATGAACTGGAGTCATCGATCAGTGAGTCTCAGTTTGTACCTGATTACTCATGCAGCTCACCCAAGAAAACTGAAATGTACAAGCCTCCCTTTAGTCCAGATGAATCATTAAAACTGGTGGATCTAACAATCAGCAGGATACGTGTTCTGGTATTGTTCGCAGGAGATAATGTCTTCTATGAAGAAAAACTGACCAATATTTTAAATAGTCCTCAAATCACGAAATCACGGCATCACTAACCAGAAGGATGAGCACCCGTGGCAGTTTTCAGGACAGAAGAGACAAATGTTGTAGCCAGATTGAAGGAAAGGTATTCCTATTGAGGAAACATACCATTAGTGATCTTCTTAAAGTTGGCCCAGAATTTATTGAGAGTATTAAGCACTGGTTCATTGAAACTCTTAAACAGCCAGAGAAGAATTCCAGTGCCATAGTGGTTAAGTGTTTAGCAAGCATTGTTTGGAAAAAGTGATGTCTTAAATATACTGGGTTCCCTTTCTAGGTTCCTGTTGTTTGGAGTTAGACCTTTTGTAGTTCTGACATAGCTCCGATTGTTGCATAATGATTTACCACGTCTAGTGAAACAACGTTATTGTACTGAATTACGATCAAGAACTCTCTCCTCAATATCAGAATATCTCAGGCTCTCTCGTCATTACTATATGAACTTCACACATCCAAAGTGATTAAGGTTATCAGTGTTTGGTGCACATTAATCTCTGCAATGGTTACTTATACCATGTTGGAATAATTAATAAAATTATTATTATTTTGTTATTTATTTTTATTTATATATTTATTTATTTTAAATACAGTTTTCTTAAAATTTGTTTTATTTTATTTTTATTTGCAATAGTAAACTTTAAAAATTTTTTTTTAAATGTTTGCATATAAAGTAATGCACTTTTTAGGTCAGAGATAATAAGCCTGTGTTGCATTATGCTTGCACTGTATTATTTAGATTAGTCATAATTGCCAGCACACTTGGCTAAAGACCTTTCTAAAGAATTATCATGGATCTGCAATCAGCAGGAAATGTGTTCTGGCATTGTTTGTAAGAACTAATGTCTTCTATGAAGCGAAACTGATCAATATTTTAAATAGTCCTCAAATCATGGCATCACTAACCAGAAGGATGAGCGCCCTCAGTAGTTTTGAGGATAGAAGAGAAAAAGTTGCAGCCAGATTGAAGGAAAGGTATTCCTGTTGAAAAAACATACCATTAGTAATCTCTAAAATTGGCCTCAGAATTTACTGAGAGTATTAATCACTGGTTCACTGAATTCTTAAAACAGCCAGAGAAGACCTTCAGTGCTCAGTCAAGATCACCCAGTTGAAAATCCAGAAGCCAGTAATGTCCTTACCACGATTTCTAATGACACCAAAAATCTTCTGGAATTTGGATGCATGTCTCTGCTGCCACCTGCTCACAGGGAATGGAAGGATACCACTGTTCACCTGGTCATCTCACCAGATTCTGAAAAAATTACTTGGCCACTAGCAGGTTGGAAGAACATGACACTGGATCAGCAATTACTGCAGTGGGAATTTGTATCTTTAACACTTGAAAAGGGGAATACAAAGCCAAGTCCTTCATGATAAATATAACATGCTGGCTATCCTAGGCACCAGAACATCTTCAAAGAAAGAAAAAGAGGACGACACATCTTACAAAGCCAAATATTTGGTATATCTGTACAAAGCTATTTCCTCCATCACACAGGAGAAGGTCATTACCAGCACCAGTGTCATGCTTATCCATATGCTAAAGGAGGTGAGCAAAGCAAGGGATACATCTACTGACTGGATAATCAGAAAAGTCAAGAAGGCTGATACTGAAATGTGAATAGATGTATCTAACTAAAATAAAATGGGACAATAAGCAGAACAAACCATACAGAGCCAGTAATGATCAAGACAAGGGCTGGAATTGAAACGAAGATACGCATATCCAGCTAAGATGGTCTATCAATTTAAGAACAGTTCACCTGTGCATACCAAAAGATTCTGTTTGGAGATTCTAAATTGTATTTCTACTAGACAGTAACCATGTGTTTGAGGCACAATAATCTCCACATTGGTTACTTGTACCATGTTGGCATAATTAATAAAATTATTATTATTTTATTATAAATTTTTATTTATTTATTATAAATTTAGTTTTTGTAAATGATGTGGCATCCAAGGCATCAGGTTCCCGACGGGACTGTCCACGGTCTGGGTTCCCAGCGGGTTCGGTCACGGCCGATCGTTTAGCCTGCCCAAGAGTTCAACGAGACTTTGGTGAAGACGTGCCTACGGCTTCCGTCGTTGATGAGCCTGATTCCCCGGAACACATGATAATGAGGGATTGTTTGGCTGCCGTCATTGCCACATCAACCGACACCTTCCAAGAAGGGGCCGACACCGATGATTTCGTCTGACATTCCTCCAGAAGACATTGTCATCCGGTCTTTGGCTTGTGGCACCTTAATTTCCGATGTGGCTCCTGGCTTGGATTGAGCCTTCTGTGAGACCGCTTCCTTCGTTGCTTCTCCGTCATGGACATCCTGTTACTAGAAATTTGGTGAGGCCCTTTTAGGGAAGGGTTCATTCCCTGTAGGTTCTCCAATAAGGAAAGAACTAAGAACTCCTAGCAGTGTTATAGAACCCAAATCACACCTCCCACTTGTGACACTAATCCTGCAGCTCCAAGACTGGCCTGCTCTCCATGCTGATTGGTTAACAATCTGACAAGATATTACATTGAGAAGTAAATTCTACAGACTACATGGCTTTCGGATATAGGTAGCATTCACATGAACAGAAACTAATCTGTAACAGATGAAATATATGACCATGTGTTATCAATCCTGCCACATGTTTAGAAATTAGTATACTACCAAAAAGGTTGCCTCCCTTTAGTGGTGCTCTTTACAGCGTTACTGTTAGCAGACGTCACTTTTGCAGCTGATTTGAAATAGTAGGTCTGTGCAGTTAGCTATGTACATTTAGTTATTGGAAAATGCCACATAGATCCACTCTTCAGGTATTATTATTTAACATAATGATTTGTGTTACTAACAGTAATTAGTTTTAGTTTCCATATGCGTTGATGTTTTTGACGTAGCTGGTAATTTTATAGAAACTGTCTATTTACTTACACTGATTCTAACATATGTATCACAGTTAGATTACAAGTTAATACCTTTAGAATATTTTATAGCTAGTAAGGAGTAACAGATCATTTTATTTCACGGTCAAACGAAAGATGTAATTATGGTGTGAAAAGTTAAATCCCTTTGAATAATGGATGGTTAAAAATAACGGAAAAGCGTTATGTAAACATTACTTACGAAAAGTTGTTGAAGCATTTGAACTCATTTTAGTTACAGATTGATGTTACAGTTTTATAATGTCTCCAAAAGTAGTACAATGCATACAAAAATAAGTGTTCTCTGGTTATAGGTAGTTTGGTGTAATTAAAGATGCATGAGTGTGTAATTAAAGGTGCACAGATGTGCAATTAAAGGTGCACAGATGTGCAATTAAAGGTGCACAGGTGTGTAATTAAACATGCTCAGATATAGTTGAAATGAAAGAATGTATTTAAACCCGAATTCTATTTTATTTCTGAGAATGTATTCATGTATATTTTCAGAATCTGTGTTGGTGTTGGCTATGGTTTTACTTTATTACTGTAAACAACACAGAAAACCAATATCCATGACATATTGCACAGTTCTACATACAATAGACCTTCAAAACAACTAAAAAAAGGTACCTATATTTGGCGAAAAATACTTTACTTGGTTACTACAATGACATCGGCTCATTTCACTCTGCAGATCTTGCATAGTCTAACTACGAAAGTCAAACACCAACCATTGTTATTAGTGATGAAAAGGATACAAATATTACAGATCTCTTCCCTTCTCTTTGCTTAAAACAATAATCAGAGTAACAATGTTAAGTAAAATATTGTTTACTGTCACCATATTTCATACCACTAACAAAGTGTTAGTACAAGGAAACACTTGTAAATTATGGGTTACTGGACAGTTGGAGAAATTAAAACAACTGGTAGTTAGGTTGGAGAAACTGTTAAGAAAATCAGTCATACCAAATGCTGAAATAGTTCAGGCTATAGACTTGAATTTGCCTGGAGAGTTAAAGCTGTGCAAAAGTCTGCTCAAGCTGTTAGCACGAATAGCAGAGGTGGAGGCATCTGTATCTCAATTAAACACGGATACATGCATGACCGAAGCAGTTGACAAGAACATTATCACTACATGGAAACAAAGCACAGAACCATTAGCTTGAGTAAAACAAAGTGTATTTCAGGCAAACAATATCAGTGATGACAATCCCAGTGCAAGCAATGTGCTGGAAGACATGAATGTATGGGACAATGGCAATGAGACTCCATGTAACACACCCATTGTGAGCCTTCTCTACATTCCACCCCAGGAATATACCATCGAATCAAACTCCATACACCAAAATCAAAAAGTAAAAATATGCCAAGAAATTGAGCACATATAGATCAAGTACTAACAATACACTTCAGAAGATAAAAGAAAGAAGAAAATGTTTTATCTAATGATGCACTCTACACATTTTATTTATGGTTATATGGCATCAGACATTGTTAAGGATCACACATTTATTATCGAGGAAACCTGCTGTCACCACTTCATGGGCTACTTTTTTTTAATTAGCAGCAAGGGATCTTTTATATTGACCATCCCACAGACAGGGTAGTAAATACCACAGCCTTTGATATACCAGTCGTGGTGCACTAGCTGGAACACGAAATAGCCCAATGTGGATTGATCCCAGACCGACCTCGCATCGAGCAAGAGTTCAGAAAAAAGGAATACCTGACCAACTGTATTGCTAGCAGTACATGTAATTGAAATAAGGTTACACAAGATTGAAACAAACATAGAGGAAATTAAAAAAGCTTAACACAGTGCAGGAAGACACATTAAAACACACAATGGAAAAAGAAATCAATAAACTTAGAGCTGATATCAGCCAATCTCATATGAATTACAACAACAAACTTAAAGAAGACCTTGCAAAAGAAATAGACAAACGAAGATCTGATATGCTTGCAACATGCAACAAATTGCAAATCAGATCAGAAACCACAAATCTGATTTCACATCATTTGTAGCAGATGTAGACAAAGAACTGGAATCCTTGAAAGGTGAAAATAGTGTCCTCAGGTCTCAAGTAACTTAAAGACAGATGTAGCAAGCTGGAAAGGAAAGTGAAAAATCCCAAAGAGCTATGCCTTGAAACACCAAGTACCTCTGAGGAATGTCAGACACAACTCACAGTAGGTACAGCTTCCAAAATCACATATTATTACTAGGTTTTGTGATGAACTTTTTGAAAAACATCTGCAATTACTCGTTTCAGGGAGGTCACGGTCAATGTGAAAATGTGTATTATTCTTTATATATATATATATAGCTTACGATTTCATTGACATTTGTTCTTCTAAAAAACTTTAAAGTGATACTTGAATGTCCTTCTTAGCTTAATCTGGAGCAAAGTTTTAACAAGCATTTTTAACAATGTGACTCGGTCCATTTTTGATGAATTAGGTAAAACTTTGGTGATCTACATCTCAGAAAGCGCTTGACCGATAGGTCTACATTTTTGGCTGAAAGGTTATTTCCTGGGCTCCTACTAGTGGATTAAAATCAGTGCCAAGTGTTTCGGGTGATAAGAGTTGACATGGAATTACCCAAATGCAAAAATGTGCAATGAGAATAATTTTAAACAAACCATTAATAACTCCATCTAAAGACAGGTTCAGGGAATGAAATATTTGACCTTTTCCTGACATAATAAAATACCACATCGGCATAATGGTGTATAAAGCACTAAATGGCATCTCCCCAGAATACATTACATCTCTCCTTACCCCAATATCTGAAACCTGTAATTATAACCTAAGATCCTCTAACAAAAACAAACTTCAGCTACCGAAGTCTCACACTGAACTATAAAAATAAATCCTTCAGTTACTCAGGTGTTCAGATATGGAATATTATACCCCTTGATATTAGACACCAGAAGTCAGTTGTGAACTTTAAATGCAGAAAGGAACTGGATGATTAGTTTTAGTTCTTTATAATAATTGTTTTCAGACTTTAGTATCAATATTACACAACAGATGTCTGATAAATATAAGATTACTCTAGTCAATATGTATGCATTTATTGTAACAGTATAGTACTTAGTATACATGTATTCTCTTTTCCAGTGTTTCAATGTATTGCTGAGGGCCTAGCTTGTGCTAAACCTGTCACCCTCATTAATAAAGTTATTATTATTATTATTATACACCTGAATGTATATGAAGACAACTTCAAAGGGAAGTTGGATGCTATTACTCTCCATGTGGGGATTAATAATGTGTCTGAAAATAATATTGAATCCATAATTGATCAATATACAGACCTTATAAACACTTCTTCCGTCAACTCAGAACGGCTGGACTCCGATGCAGATGCCCGTACAAAGGTAACATCATGACACTGTACATCATGACACCGTGACATGGTACTGCAAGACTACAGTTTGCTCTCAAGAATGTTAACCATCCACCAGCCTTTTAGTGGAGCATTGCTTTCTTAGCATGTATGTACAGGAGACTCCATGAACGGTACGCTGATGGATATGTGAGGGAATGTGATTGGTTTGGCGGCTGTTGTCTGATGGGATGGGGGGCAATCAACTGTGATTTCTGGAGTGATCTTACAGCCCAGCGTTATGTTGACGTTATTCTAAGACCAGTTCTCCAGCCACTTTTGCGCCATCACTGAAGACCGGGAGGTCACCTTCCGTTTCCATACTGAAAGAATTACCCAGGCATTCACGCAACAAGCCGGTATCACCGTTATTAACTGACCCACCTTTCACCGGATTTGAACCCAATTGACTATGTGGGATGAGTTAGGATGTTATGTAAATCACCGCCAGCCACCACCACGTAACATCGCTGAGCTTGCACAGGCATTGCAGGAGTGAAGGAACATTCCTGTGGCTTATTTCAGATGATTGTGCCAATCCTTTCCATGTTGTCTTCACACATGCTCATTATTCAATTAAAAAGGAAATAGCCAAACTAAAGACCATTTGAAACAGCAACTCCTAACAAAGTAAATATGAGAAGATTGGCAATCAGCACCCCCAACTTACAACACATACATCAATGATGAAGTGATATCAGTTTTCCTCAGGTGATTCGATTCTTCTTTTTATTGGTCAACACTTGCATACAGCATTGCAGAAAGAATGCTTAAATACTAGCTTACCAGAAGACATTTCATGTAAAATTATTCAATTCTATTATTGAGCCAGTCCTTTGGTATTGCCAGTGAGGTCTTGGGTGCCCAATTCATATCATTAAAATCTTTAGAGAAACTTTCATAAATGAACTCCACAGATTACCAACAAAAACTACAAACGGGCCTCTAGAACTGAGCTTGGTTTATACCCACTCTTATTATCTGTAGTAAAGAGACTGCCACCTTTTTTTTTTTTAATCTTGGCAAAGGTTGGGGTTTTTTAATCCTTGGCTCCATAAACTCTCTTGCTATACTAATAAGTTATATGAAAAATAAAGATTGTCAATTATCCAGTTCATCTAAAAACCTGTACTTAAATAGTAACATAATATTTTTAGAAAAATATCTCGTAGTCTCAGCCAAGAGATGCATCTATTAAGAAGATGTGAAGTTACAAACAATACAAACAGAATATTCAACTAGAACCATACTTATTACGTTGTATACATCAAGAACACCAAAAAGAGTTTACCACAAACTCAAAATAAAGACTGGGAACCAAACAAAACCCTTTACTCCAGTGAAAGAACATTTAGTTTAATGAAGGTCAATATGAGAATATCACAAAATGTCAAAATATAATATTTAATTCATTTAATCTAACTTTCCATAATTATCTATTTACAAGTATGTACAAGCAAAATGTTTTAAAAATGTATTATGTAAAACCAAAATCCAGCCTGTGCAGACGCAGTGTGCAAAGTTGTTCATGATTCGACATGTATTATCAATAATTAATATTCCTTTCCCCATTAGATTAATATCACATTTGTATTTGTTTTGTTTGTACAGAATTTGATTACTGTTTAAATATATTTAATGCATTTTGATTGGTCAGTAGCAAATGCATACCACAAGTACACAGTGTCATTTGCAGGAAAAAAACAAATTGCTGGGGTATATGAAATGTCACATGACTTGCTCGATTGGGTGTATGAAAATACAAACTGCAGATGAGACTGAAAAACTTTCTCCAACACACCTCACCAGTTAAATTTGTTAAAAGTCTTGAATTCATTATGAATGGCAATACCACAATTCAGTAAATTTGATTTTTACTGTTTATTTGAAGATTTCTTGAGAATGTTTGACCAAAACATTTGCTAGATTGTAGTTTTTCGCGTATGAAATGCTAATGCTGGATTATAATCATAAACATTTAAAACACGCAAGATAATAACGTGCTAAGAGTTGTCTCCCTTTGTGAAGCAGAACATTCCAAATGATTTTACAGTAAAACCACCCGGAATCCTTGTCAACCCAAATAATACCCAAACAGCTTTAAAAAAAAAAAAAAGCACAAAAAACCCAGTAGTACCTTGCATAGTTATTTAGTTATTTGTTAATAAAAATCCAATATATTTTGAGGAATCTGATGTTATGTTATGTTATGTTACTAAACTCAAAATGTGGTGTACTTTATTTAAAAGTTTGACAGTTGACAAAGATCTAAAAAGACTGTACGTCCCTTCAAAATACAGATTTTGAGGGCCATACAATCCTGTATGCCTGTCAAAAAACTGTGTAACTAATATGTAAGTAGTAACATGTTTTGTATCCGGTTCCATATCTTTCTTTTATGTCTGGATTTCAAATCTTTATAAAACTACAGGCTAAAAGAAAAAGAAAATTAAAAAGTTCCATGTGCATAGGGAAGGGAAGAAACATTTATGTACTGAAAAGAACTGTTATTAATGGACAAAAGAACCAATTATTGAATCTATGTATTTTTCAGTTGGTGGTTTTGCAACATTCATTCATGCGACACACATAATTTGCAACCTGAAGTGCACTGCATGATGTTATGTAAGTACAAAATAATACAACTGAGGTTGCATTAGAAAATAATTATTTTTCGATGCTATTAAAGCTGCTACCTTTGAAAATATAGATTTCATGTTAATGAAACAAAATTGTAGATAGTATAATTATGTGTAAGCTGACTCACAAATGGAAACATTAAAGTAATAAAAGAGAAAGTTCTGGTCAAGGCGAACAACCAACCAAACGTCATACTTTTTAAACCAGTCAATTGGAATCTGCACACTGTACAATTATCAAAAACATATTACCCCGTGTATTTGTGCCCATATGGATAATAAAAATAAATCTATTATGGAAAATAAAATTACAAATCAGATATTTATGTTGCAGCTACTTGCTGGTGTTATAAACCTTGATTTCACAGAAGTCAGACTTTTAAAAACGGTACTGTACCAATATACCTAAGAATCTTTATTGGTTATCTTAGTTTACCTACACATTAATGTATTACATACCATGTACATGTGTAATAATACTGACAATGATAGAAGATAATATTAGTTTTAACTGATAACTGTTATACATTTAGTTTAAAAAAAGACTCAAGACATTGTAATAATTACGGTTGCATGATTAAGGACAGGTGGTTAAGGACTACAGAGATAATTAGACAGGAAACCTGTTGCCTCCACCACATGGGCTACACTTTTCGATTAATTAGCAGCAAGTAAATTTTGTATACCATATCCCACAGACAGGATAACACGTACCATAGCCTTTGTTACAACACTTGTAAAGAACTGGGCAGAAGGAGAAAAAGCCCAATAGGCCCATGGATATGGATCGATTCTAACTGACCCATAAATGTAGTATGTACATGTATAAAACCGTGTCAGTCTTTCTTACAAATAATTAAATGTGAAAGCGTCTCAGTTGCTCCTGGGTTCTTGTTCAAAGGGAGGGGGGGGGGAATGTCTGGGAGTGACAAAAACTTCAGTAATAAATCATGCACCAGTAAAGGGTAAGGTCAGCCAGCTGTTCATCACTAACAATTCCTAGACTGGGTTGTGTTTTGTATGCTACACAGTAAATCAAATGACCACATTGGAAATCAGTCAAAATAATTTGCTAACATTTAGTGAAAACAGTTGGCTGAAAGATGGATCATGAAGATGACTCCTCCCAAACAGAAGACTTTTCTGTGACAGAGTCGCCTCCCTCTGCTTCTTCCTCCATCCCATGCACTGCATGCTCCATGAGGTAGAAGTGTAACCCAGAGTCTTGGTACTCGGGCCAGGTCTGCATATCCTAAAGAAAATATAATTTATTACAGTATGAACGACACCAAAGATCCTTCCATTACACATGTATATGTAAAAGTTAAAAAGGTTCACCCACTGAAGAAATTTTTTAATTACTCATATGGCATCAGACATATGTTTATGGAGAGGAGAAACCTACTACGGCCACACAATGGGCAACTTTATCCAATTAGTAACGAGGGATATTTTCTAAGCAGTATCCTACGGATAGGATAGTACATACCACAGCCTTTGTTAAACAGGTTGGAACAAGAAACATCCCAATGGACCCACTGATACTCGATCCTAAACTGACCAAGCATCTACCACTGGGTTACGTCCCGGCCCTGTCCACTGAAGAATTTAGAATTCAAAAGTAAAATATGTCAAATATTATGGATGGGAAAATACCATGTCATGACAATGATGGTGATTAAAATTGTATTTCAACACAAGGCAGATTGAAAGGGCACTAGCAAGATCCATCCCCAATCAATACAAATGACTTCACCATTCCACAACTATACATATATTTTTATAACACAGTTGTGTTTTAAAATGGTGACCCAGTCTTTACAGTATATTTCAGTATATTTGTTTCCTTGCTCATAAACTTGCAGTCGTTACAACTTGGTATGTACAGTTTGAGTTGTGTGTGTCGAGTGTACTGTGAGATGAGAAACTTTATCTTACGTTGTATATCTGAAGAAACTGTTCTGGGCTGGTCCCTCCGACCTCCTGTACCATGGTGTAACCAGCCAGGATAAGGTGAAGGCCACATCCCGGTACTAGTTGTCTGGAAGTAGATCAAACAGCTTAAACATTACTAAAACCAAACACTTAGCATATGAATCATCCGAAATCAGGCTAATGGTACTTCAGACTCAATCATAAGAGATGTAGCAAGACTTAAAACTTAAAAATGTTTTACCCACAGCAATTTTAAAAATAATTTTAGCCTCCTTGAGATACGTTTTTCAAAGAAAATATACAAAATGGTGTATGCATTTTGGTGTATACACTTTGCCAACAGCAGTAATTTATATCCTGTGCCAACGGCAGTAATTTGTATCCTTTGCCAACGGCAGTAATTTGTATCCTTTGCCAACGGCAGTAATTTGTATCCTGTGCCAACGGTAGTAATTTGTATCCTGAGGCACAAAAGTGCTACCAGTGATGTTCCTGACCTATGGCAATTTATATCACACCAGCAACCGCTATCAGTGTAATCATTAAGTTCAATTCCTGTGTAAAACAATAAAAGTGAGATATCTTTAACATATGCCTATAAATAAAATTAAAAGATTAACCATAATACTTTTTTTAAATTAGCTTGACTTTAATTACTGTTAAATACAGAATACTAAACATTCTTTAGTGATTAGTTTGAATTTTAAAAAATATGAAAACGATTTATTTCAGTACAATGGGTTGTTTTAATACATGTACATGCAATCACTATCCTATGACTACTGGGTACAAAGTTAATTTCCAATTTTTTAACCCTGAATTTATATGTCTACTGATTTTTCTTTTTAAAAATGGAAAATGAGAGAGGTAGACAATAGTTTCACAAATTAAATAATTAAATTTAAAAAACCCCAAACTAATCAGGTTTTTTTTTTCAAACATGTATTGAGATTAACATTTACATTTAGAAATGCAACTATAAACCAAGTTTCATTGATCAAGGACTTATAGTTTGTGAGAAATTTACTTAAACACCAAAACTTAACATTGAGATCAATGCTAAAGTATTTCGATTGAAATTGAAATTTAAAAATTAAAAGAAAACATGCCTCGAGATGAACAAACTATAAATCAAGATACATTTGAGTAGACGGTTCATTATGGATGTGTAATTTGTGAAAAATGGATCTAAACGCAAAAACATAATGTTAGTAATATGTACAAACATTGACATCATAAAAGGAATTAGTACTTATAGCTTGCCAGTTGACTTCACCAAGGTGTTGTTTCATCTCAACTTATTTTCGTGCTTATATCCAATTAAGGTTCAAGCATGCTGTCCTGAGCACACATCTCAGCTACCTGGGCTGTCTGTCCAGGACAGTGAATTAGCTGTTAGTTGGTTAGTGAGAAAGAAGTGAATGTAAGAGACCATACACCTACCAAGTTAGTCCTTAAGAACTCGTTCTCAGTTGGAGAAGGTACCGGGCTGTGAACCCTGTATCTACCAGCCTGTAGTCTGATGGCTTAGTGAGAGAGAAGAGAGTGTAGTACACCTACCCATTGAGCCCTTAAGAACTCGCTCTGAGTTAGAGATGGTACTGGGCTCTGAACCCTGTATCTACCAGCCTGTAGTCCAATGGCTTAAGTAATAACCACTGTGCCACCGAGGCTGGTAACCAAGATGTAATAAACTATTATTTAAACAGTTTCTCTTACTCCATTTTGGGGATTAGCCGCATCCTCTTTTTATGAAACAGTTGTTTTAAGAACAAAGAGAACTTTAATATTTCCAAGGCCGGCAGAACACTGTCCCAGTTCTTCTTTGGTTTTATCTGCAGCAAGTACTTCATGTCATACTTCACCAGCTGGTTGCCAATGGCTATCTAAGAAATAAATGCATTGCATACAGGTTTTTAATTTAAATTAACTTTTACAGCATGGCTCATTTTCATAACTTATTAAAAGTATTAATTTTTGTGGTTTTTTGTATTTTTCTTACTACAAACACTTGAAGACTAAAATTTCAGACTATAAAAACATTAACATTTCACCAGTAGCCATTGTTATTTTAAATTTATTACACATACAAATTTGCAGACAAATATCAGGGCTAGCTCTGGCACTCGTCAAATTCGCCAATTACTAATTTTGAAAGCAATTGACGAATTTTATTTTAGTTTGGCAAAATAAATTTCATGTAATAATTGTTCTTTTTAAAGAAAATAACTGACAATTTCTGTAATTTTTGAAGTTTCATAGACAATTTGGCAAATTGTTTTGCTCACCCAAAGCTAGCCCTGATTATTACCGGTAATAGTGAGTTTTTGTTCTACTGATATACAAACTTACTTCTCTTTTCTTTCTCTTAATATTCTGAAAAGGAGGACTAAACTTATGTCCTGAAACCTATAACAATAAAATAAAATATGAATTTATATTGTATGAGTAACAACAAGAAAACTAAAACTAATATTTACTACAAAGGTACTGTTTCAAAACAAACAAATTTATACTGCTTAAAATCTGTCAATAAAACCCCCCACCAAAATCAGTAGTTAGTGACTATAGTAATACTACAGAAATGATAACTGGAGAAACATGTAAATTGTTGTAATTGTATCTGTGAGGCCAAATCATTTAATTCAATCAATAAGTATTAAACCAAAATTGCCTCACATATCATTAAAACATAATCTGGATGTTATTTAACATCATATTAACATAATCAGAATAACAATAATATAGTTATTTCTAAAATGATCTACTTTTTTTACTCTGTCAAATCACACAGCTCAAACATAAGAATTTGTCATCTAGGCTACTTTGAAACTTTTTTGCAACAGACAATTTTGAGACTAGTTACAGCAATGTAATTCAATCAATAAGTATTAAACCAAAATTGCCTCACATATCATTAAAACATAATCTGGATGTTATTTAACATCATATTAACATAATCAGAATAACAATAATATAGTTATTTCTAAAATGATCTACTTTTTTTACTCTGTCAAATCACACAGCTCAAACTTAAGAATTTGTCATCTAGGCTACTTTGAAACTTTTTTGCAACAGACAATTTTGAGACTAGTTACAGCAATGTAAAACCAGTAACTTTTGCAACAAATAAGACGTAAAATTAAAAACTAAAAAATTTTATCCAATGAATGAATGAATGTTTAACAGCACCCCAGCACGAAAAATACATCAGCTTTTGCGTGTCAAACTATGGTAATTGAAAAACAATGTGATTTTTATCCAATGGCAAAAAAAACCTGCTATCGCTTAAGTCACTAAATATATAATTTCTTATCACAGCTATTTCAATTGCCATTAGTGCTGCCATTAAGTTGAGTTAAAGGTAATTTGTGTATGTCCCAGGGTTCTTATTCATCCAATTATATTGAGAGTCCATGGACTTGTAACCTTACATTTTGAGAGTCCATAAGGAATGTTGGAGAGTCCATGAATTGATCTATCCAATAAAATATCAAGTGAATTGTATAATAACTGACAACACAAAAACATTGACATTTAAATGGTTTTACATAGTGATAATAAAAAAAATTATTATTAAAATGTATGATAAAATATAAAACAAATACCAGGTAACTAATATATATTAACTAATAATGCGAGAAAAAATTTAATATATTGTGAATGAATTTTCGGTTTGGCGAAAACATTTGCAAAAGATTATTTTTTTCCATCGCGTGTTTTAGAACCAGTTTGGTGTCAATAAGTGCTGTTTGCATGTCCATGTGACCAGTCTATTATTTGCTGATTTACTTTACAGTAAATTTAGATGTTTAAAAAATCATCGTATTGAAGTTAAATATAAATTTATAAAATAAAAATATACTGCGTCCACTGGGAGCACGTTTATGCAATATGGTGCGTCCCATCCTTGATCGCTGTGTCAGGGACCCGGGACTGCGGGTCCATGAGAACCCTGTGTCCCAATATACACTGAAATAGCTGGATTCAGGATTGTACTTAACCTAAAACAACTGAGGGTGGGGAGTAGGTAAAAACTAAATAATCAAGGACTCCTCCAACTAGACAAAGAGAATAATAAACTAAAAAGTGCATTTTTTTCCTTTCTTTTTAGTTGAGCACAATAGCCCTTAGGTTTGGTACTGTTCATTCATACCTGCCAACTTTAATGAAAGAAAAATCCTAATAATGTACTTGTGGCCGAGCAGTCCTAGGGGGATTCTGGGGCATACCCCCCCCCTCCCCGAAACATTTTTTAAATACTATATTAAAAATGGTGCATTCTGGAGCATTTTCTGAACAGTTTTCCAGTGATCAGAAATGGCAATTGGTATAGCAAGTTCAATTAAAAACTCGGTTTTTTAATGTCATGGAGACCACTGTGTCTTACACTGACATCTGACTGGCAAATGCAACAGAATGCATATAAATCGCCCAACTTCGATTTCTGTATGATGTTCGGATAAGTTTTAGAATATTCCGATTTGGATTTCTGATCAGCTTTTGTGTATTTCTTGCGATAATGTTTTGGTGAAACGCATTCGTCCGCCATTTTTTAATTTGTTTTGCCAGCTTGGATGATTGATCCCGCGATGAAACACCAGCGACGATTGGCCAAAATTTATTATATGTGTGACGTAATGCGCAATTGGAATAACGAATATGCGTGTAATTCACTAACAGAACCAGTGTCATGTAATGGTACCCACATACTATAATCGGGTCACACTTAAAAGGACTGATTAAAGGATGCACTGAACAATTTTTTAAAATAATTTTCAAAAAGTGGAATACTATCTTTATAATTCATATGCAGAATTGTAATAGTTGGCAGGTATGTTCACTGCTATTTTGAGCTGCGATTTTACATAACCAATAGTGCTATTGTAACAGATGCAAAATATGCACTACCATTACTAGAATAAAAGGACACAAACCTCCATATGACACTTGATATCAAACAATAAATGCAAAAGGACTGACATAGAGTTGTATGCTAAAACACTTTTGTTGTGATCCATGGAAGCCAAAACTGTCTGAAACAAAAAGACAATTTGTTTAATTGTGGGGGCTAACAAAATAAATACATAAAATGTATGATATATGATGTCGATTTGCTAATATGTTTGCTTTTTATTAAAATACGAGGAAAGTAAAACAATACCCACGGGTGGTATGTGACTGGCACTTTCCCCAATCCAAGGTTTTTCTTTCAATTGTGAACCACTGTCTGATTCTGAATGTGTTCTTAAACAAACATTATTTTCCTTTCCATTTTAAATGAACAAAAATGTTATAAAGCTTCAAATAATTTTCTTAAGATTAAAACACGCCATACTAAATGTCAGTATTTTTTCAATAACATTAAATACAAATAGCCTTGGAAAATGTCTGACCTAAAACAAATTACAACTTACCTTGTATATTTTAGCTGAGACAAACAGAAACCATTCCAGCCTGCCAAGTGAAAATATTCCTTCAAGTAAACCAAAGTTATGCAATATGTAGTTGAGAAATGGCCTTTCCTTCAAATAACTAACCACCCCAAAGGCTGTAATAGGAATCTCTGTTCAAAAAGAAAACAAAATCATGACTAAAACAAATTCTACACACATATATACATAAAATATTAAAGTTGTTAGTATCTAATAATAGTAATATCAACTTCAACTAAAATGATGTTATACTACCAAATCAAATCCCATAGACGACAATAGTAACATATATGGTTAAAACTCCTACCTGCAGTATATTAATCGACATAAATCCCATGAATATAAATACTACCACCCCTCACACTTAAAGTGAATCAGAAAAAATTGGGGGTCAAAGTGCTCATTTATGAGAAAATAGGTAGCATCTATGACTACCCTAGTTCCACACAAAATTTGAGTACCCCATACATGTTTCAAGCACAAGGCTATGTGACACATTGGTACTAGATGAAATAAAATGACTTTTTTTTTTACCCAGATGAAACTATTATTTCTTCTACAACCAACACACTCACATTTATAACTAATCACAGGATTTGTGGTGTTCACTTCTCTATCAAAAGTTGGGTTCTCCTCAAACTTTCACCCAGCCAGAAGTTATTGGGTTTAGTACTACCTATAGATAATCATTTCGCTTTGCTAACTAACTTGCATTATTTGATGTTCTCAAAAATATTTGAAAATTTGATCTTGATATTAAAGGGACATACCCTAGTTTCAGTTCATGAAAATTAAAATTAAGTTTAGTTTAATTTACAAACCTGTAACACATTTTTATAAAGTTACAATTGAGTGAAACATGAATCTTTGACTTTGAAATGGTGAAATACCCTCTAAAATAGAATAAAACTTGACTACATAACTGTTACTTCTCAGAGGCACGTGCCTTTTTAAAAAATATGAGAAATGCATTTTGTGATATTAAAAAACATCAGGATGACCAAAGACACTTAGAATGTAAGGAAATGGATACTTTAAACAATATATTTTAAGTAAAGTATGATTTCAGTTATCAAAAAACGCCTCTAATAGTCAAAACTATGTCTTAGTGTTTAAAAACTAGGGTATGTCCCTTTAAATACAGTCAATTCTGTCTTGAGCAGGAACTGGTAAAATGCACTGGTATACACAGAATATATATTAACATATGTTTTTCTGAAGTTATTGCTACAGGACTCTGTAGCCCGGCCAATTCACACACAAATTCAGATCACACAGATACTGGTTTAGACAGAATCCACTATATTTAAAACATTTTTATTAAAAGTCAAATATTTGAGGAAACTCGCTACATTTTTCCATTAATAGCAAGGGATCTTTTATATGCACCATGCTACAGTCAGAATAGCACATACCACACCCTTTGATACACCAGTCATGGTGAGTTGGTTGGAATGAGAAATAGCCCAAATAGACCCATTGATGGGGATTGATCCTAGACTGACTGCACATCATGCAAGAACTTTACCAATGAACTACGTTTAAATGAATAATGATTCTTCATATTAATGTAGATTTCTGAAACTTATTTAACCTTTGTAAAGCAGAAAAATCATTCTTTGTATCATCAAGTTATTCTGCGGCTTTAATTCTGTGTACAAGATAACTGATTGATTAATAACAACTTTTTCTATTAATTCCCAACATAATACAGTTTCAGCCCTTGAAATTCGGACAAATTTGCTACGGCAGTTAGGTGCCGTCGCAAATCAATTTTGCAACGGCACTACGACTGCAATTTTAAAGAAAAGATAATGCTGTCAAAATTTTTCATATATGATCCACTGCTGTAATAATATGCTAAAACATAACATCTCAACTTTACTTTCGTAAGTTTTTATACTGGGAAAAAACACAATTTATATTACTTAAGGAAACTGAGCTATACACGATAACAAATTTAAGCTTCTCTCTGGGATCTGTAATTGGACAAAGTTCAGAAAAAAATGCCTACAGACGTTTCACCACTCACAGATTTGCGACGGCAATGAAATGCTGTCGCAAATCAAGTTTGCGATAGCTTTTGCGACGGCATTGCCGATTGCCGCCGCGAATTTCGAGGGCTGCAGTTTTTAACAGAATTGTTCAATATAGGATTAAAACAAAATACAACTGAATTTTTTTTTTTTATTGCTGGTTTTGTATAGCAAGAAAAAAAAAGAGAAAAAAAGAAATAAAACCACTGCAAAATCTTGTATGGTATTTAAAAACAACATAAGAGAAACATATTTACATCTAGAATTTAAAAAAAATAAATTGGTTTGTTTAACGACGCACTCAACACATTATAATTATGGTTATATCGGCGTCGGATACATCTAGAAAGAAACAATAAAGATATACTATTGCAAACAAAAATGCAAACAAAAATTCAATGACATAAAACCCTATAAATGTATTAATACATGTAATATTCAATCTAAATAAAATGATATGTGATTTATATTTTACTTAAAAACAAACACAAATATTGTTGATTTCAATTTATAATTATTAGTAAAGCATAAATACCATCTCCATGTGTTTTCTGCTGAAAGGCTGCAACAATTTCCATTTCCTTGTCTCTATAATCTTTCTCAAACTGAGAACTGTTAGTGTCGCGACGCCAGAGAGTGAAGCAATCCCAGTGAAAACAATGTAACTTGTGCTGTGATATTTCTCTCTGTAGATTTCTCTGTCAACACAAACAATACTTTATGGTCATTTAAATTCTCTTTTCAAAATTTAATACTCATATAATTAAAAACAATAAACCCAAAAAATGGAATGAAATAAAGTAAAAAACACCAAAAAACCACTATAGTCGATAAATATGCAAAACGGGTACCATAAAAAGAATAATATTAAAATAATGTTATTTAAAAAAGGAAAAAGAACATCTACATAAATATCTTGTGACTCTTTTACATACATGTATTGCAAAAACTGGCTGTGAAATGTAAATTTAATTGTCAAACATGAATTACAAAAACATTATTATAATTAAAAAAACATAGCTAAATTTATCTCAGTAACATGATAGTAATAAAAAAAAATTAATAATATTTATTTAATATATGCATTTATCCTATAACTTATCCAAGTCATATAGCGAGTCAATATTTACTGTATTAACTTGTGTGATATTGGCTTATGCAAATTTGTAAGGTCTCTAGGTTATGTGTTGCGGTAAATGAGTCCTTTGCTTACACGCCAACAAGACCTGTGTACCTGAGCGCAACATTTTCAAAGATTTGTTTAAAATGTGTGACGTCAAACTAATCTGCGCTAATCGTGATGACGTCATATTATGGATGGCGGTGACTTTAGTACTGTGATTTACTAAAAAAGTAATTAGAACGTTATTTTAGAAGTGTTATAGGATAAATAGAATTCGCTACTCGTGTTTTTAATATGGAAAATATCAACCTCGTGTTGTTAATCGGTATTTGTCTCAGCAGAGCCTCGACAAATACTGATTAACTAACACTCGGTTGATATTTTCCATATTAAAAAACACTCGTGACGAATCCTCTATAAATAATTATATAAACACATATAGACCTCAAGTAAGCAGAGAAGTTGTTCTTTGGTATCTGTTGCCACAACATGTTGCACACCCTTGCAAAACAACTCCTTTGTTAAAATGCCAGGACCTGTTAAAAAAATTACATTTACAGCATTTATAGCACAGTAAATATAAGCTGAATAAATTGAATGGGAAAAAAGAAGATGATGCAAATAAAACATGAAATATAAAAATAGCATATTAAAATTTGCAACATGACCTCCAAGAAGCTATTATGATTCATTCATTCATTCATTAAATTGATGGATTGATGAATGGATGGATGGATGAATGGATGGATGAAAGGCTAAAAGGATAACTTTGAATGGGCTGATGGGAAGGAATGACGGTTTGGGTGGGTGATTGAGGGTTCCCGGTTGGGTAAGTAGATGGATGGATAGATAGGTGGACAGATGAATGGATGGATGGACGGGTGGGCGGACAGATGGAAAGTATAGATAGATGGACTAACAAAAAAAAAAGTACCATACATTTCATTAGATATCAGTACAAAAAGGGTTGGATGTGTATGTTTATGGTTTATACTAAACATAAAAAATTAAAATAACATACCTGGGTTTATTTCCAAAATAGAACCATTTTGGCTTGACTGATTCTTTAAGATAACACTGGCAACTGATGCTGAAATAAATCAAAGACAAAGACCGGTACTGGAAGCATTCAGGCCTAAATAAGGTTCCATACATATCCTAACACAACACATCTAATAAATTGTTTATAATTTGTTCCATTTGTATGTATGGAGCTACTGTTGTTAGTTTACTTATTATATATATTCAGGTATTATTATAAATAACAAATACAGCATAGTGAATTCACACAAAAGAACATATTTTTATTATTTACATTTTACATGGCTAAAAACATCAATTTTTTTTCACTAATTTGCTTAAAACATTTCTAATCAGCTGAATTCTTGCATATGTAAATTTAATGATTGGAAAAAGGAAATGTTTTATTTAACGATGCACTCAACACATTTTATTCATGGTTATGTGTCATTGGACATATGGTTAAATGGACATTGCTGAGTTCTTTTTTAACAATAGTATTGTAATTACATATCAAAAATATTTTCCTGCATAAAATATTACTGGTTGTATATTAAACATGTTTTTGATCATTCTAATATTTGTAGTAGGTTAAATTTTATTTTATTTTTGAAATTATTTTATACGTACAAAATTATTTTAAGACAAAATCCAGTTTAGGCTTCTTACAAATATTAAAATGACCAGAAACACATTGAATATACACTAATATCCTAAACAAGAAAATATATTTAATATGCAAGTTTAATCATAGAATTTTTTTATTAGATGGAAACATCTTACAATGCTGCAAACTCGATCAGGAATGTCCCTTTAAGGACCATACAGATATTGAGAGAAAGCCTGCTGTTGCCACTTCATGGGTTACTCTTTTCGATTAACAGCAAGGGATCTTTTATATGCACCATCCCACAGACAGGATTACACATACCACAACCTTTAATATACCAGTCATGGTGCACTGGCTGGAAAGAGAAATAGCCCAATGGTCCCACTGAATGCTTTACAACTGGGCTACATCCCACCCTAAATATAATCAATACATATTTAATTCTTACAACATACAAACACAAAAACATATATATACAGTTTTAATACATTTTTTTTTTGCTGTTGATGGACATCATCAACTGCATTGACAGACGGGGTGGGGGAGGAGGAGGGTGGTCTCTACTCTCTGACTTGAAGATGAAAATGTATGTTTTTCAGTTCTTCTCCCATTACATTTTGACAAAAATGGAACTTGTTCCCACCCACTAGCCTGTGTGCCCCTCTACTAGAGATTATGCACCCAGCCCCACTTAGATGTTGTTCTTACAGTTACAGGCCTGATATGTAGCACATGTAATCATAATTTTAATCACTCTGTTGATATACTAAATACATCTGTTTTAGGCAGATAGAACAATTAATACCCCCCCTCCAATATATTTAATATTAGTATAAAGAGCAATATTTCTTAAGCTTTTTTGTCTCTCACAATTTTATAACATTTTATAGGGATGATTATGTGATATGCTTCTTAATAACATTTCACTTGAATGTTTTCAGGTATAGTAGTATTTCCAAATCACTAGGGTAGTGGTTTATTTATATATATATATATATATACTAGCGGAAAAAAGTTCCTGTGCATGGTAAAAAGTTGAATAAAATCATAATCGCAAGTTGTAAAATAATAACATGTTCAGGAGACATGTGCCCAACCATTATGTTCAAAACTTTATCCTTGATATTGCAATCACACGTGTTGTCCGTGTGCCGCACGTGCAAGACTCGTAACCAGATTTGCTGATCACGTGGTACAGGTGCCCATGTCCTTGTTAATTTTGCAACGGAAAACGGTAGAGGCCTAAACCACTGTCTAGAAAAACAACTCTGATTAATTTTAAATGGCTTTTACGCCATGACACGCCTATCTGAATTTGACTGTCACTGTGCAGTTGGGATGTTCGAAACTGGAATGGCGCATTAACGAGGTTGCAAGATGTTTTGGCGTGCATTGGAACACAATACAGAATTTGCCCCCCCCACCTTAATTTTTTTTTATTCGTGTAAATTATTCAAATTACCAACAGCAAGGCAACACCAGAGATAGACCACGTTCAGGTCACCTGCGTGTGACGTCACAAGCACAGGACAACCATATTCGGGTAACAGCTTCTGAATCGATTTCGGGCAGCAACTTTGTCAGCTAGAACCATCCCTGGGTTGAGAGCAATCAGTGCCAGGACAGTTCGCAACAGTTTATTGGAGCACAACATCAGGCCACGACGCCCAGCAATACGTCATATTCTGCTACGACGTCACCTAAATGAGCCTCTAGCATGGAGTAGACGGCACTTACAATTCACCGTTGCGACTGGTCAGGTGTGCTATTCAGTGAGGAGTCTAGATTCCATTTGGACAGTAGTGATTTGCAGTGTGCAGGTTTCGGCGGCGGGAGCGTCATGGTGTGGGGAGGCCACAGCTGGCGATTGTGGCTGGAAATCTGACTGCTGTACGCTACAGGGATGAGATCATAAGACCGCATGTGCTCCCGTTCCTTCAAGGTCAACGTGGCGCCGTCATGTTGCAGCAAGACAATGCTCGCCCTCACGTCGCACGTGTAGTGACAGACTTCCTGAAACAGCAGAATGTCAACATACTGCCGTGGCCTGCTGTTTCGCCGGACCTGTCGCCCATTGAATGTATGGGACGAAATGAAGAGATGCCTATTTCTCCTGCCAAACCAGCCATTAACCTTGAACCAACTGGGTCGTGACCTTGTTCAGGTCTGGAACAACATCCCACAAGGGTTTCTGAACCATCTGGTGTCATCAATGAGACGTTGTCAGGCCTGTGTGCATGCACACGGTGGCCATACACGGTA
>JAECMU010228278.1:0-11353 GCA_016106625.1 Dracogyra subfuscus | reverse complement strand
AGAGAGAGAGAGAGCTTTTTGTTAGAAATATACATGTATTTGAATTGGTATTATTATAACAGTTCTGTTCTGTTCTGACGTTTGGTGTGATATAACATTTCAGCTCTCTTGTGAACAGTCCTCGAACAAAAACAACTCTTCGTGACTGTTATTTATACTTTGAACGAAAACTTAAACCTCCAACTGTTACGCAGTCGTGCATGAAACCAAAACTTCCAGCTGTTAATTAGCCTTCGCGTGGAACCAACCTTTCGAAACTGTTAAGTAACCCTGGAACAGGAACGGTACTTCATAACTGTTAAATAATTCTCGAACGAAAACTAACACTTCACGATCGTTATAGTCCGTCTGCGTGAAGAGAGAGTGGGGCGGGACGTAGCTCAGTGGTTCAGCGCTCGCTCGATGTGCGGTCGGTCTGGGATCGATCCCCGTCGGTGGGCCCATTGGGCTATTTCTCGTCACAGCCAGTGCATCACGACTGGTATATCAAAGGCCGTGGTATGTGCTGTCCTGTCTGTGGGATAGTGCATATAAAAGATCCCTTGCTGCTAATCGGAAAGAGTAGCCCATGAAGTGGCGACAGCGGGTTTGCTCTCAATATATGTGTGGTCCTTACCCATATGTTTGACGCCATATAACCGTAAATAAAATGTGTTGAGTGCGTCGTTAAATAAAACATTTCTTTCTTTCTTTCTTTCTTTGAAGAGGGAGTTGACGACTTGGCATATTACTCTATAATGAATAATGTTAAGACATATATTAAAACATATTACTGAGTTTTAAACCAATACCAACTCAAAGATTATGTGAAAATAAAAAGGTTTGTTAACAAATTCTCATAAAATTATATAGATTAACCTAATTTTTAAAGGGACATTCCTGAGTTTGGTGCCATTTTTAAGATGTTATCGACTAACATAGACTTTCATAACGAGTGTAATATATTTTTCTGAATAAAATATTAGTGGCTGTGTATTGAACGTGTTTCTGATCATTCTAATATTTGTACTCGGTTATATTTCACGTTACTTTCTTAAAAAAGAAATGTTGTACGTATGAAATTAGTTAAAGACAAAATCCAGTTTGTGCGTCTTAAAAATATAAAGACGACCAGAAATACATTGAATATACAGACACTGATGTTCTAAACAAGAACATTTATTTAATATGTAAGTTTAGTCGTAGAAATATTTTATCTTACAATGCAGCAAACTCGGAAATGTCCCTTTTGTTACTGTAATTAAATGGGCAAGGAAAACAATCAATCACCGTTGCGAGGTATAGATAAGGCAATTTCAACCTTCGGGACAAAATGTTTTTGTAAGGGCCGAGGTTAAACATTTTCCCCTCAGGTTTGAATTGCCTTATCTATACCTCACAACAGTGATAGATTCTGTTAGTCTTAAAACTAGGTGTTTCAGTTATTATTGTGTCATCTTTGATTAACAAACGTTTACAGTTTAGTACTATGAGTTGTATATGTATTAAAATCAATGTCTAAATCAATCGAAAATAACACAAATAAAACAATTGCAAAATTTTACTTTTTTTCCTGGTGTAGTCTTCGAATACAGCAGTCACTCTAAATAGATCAATACAAAGGTGGACATGCACTTGCCCAAAAATACCGAGGTCAGGCTATAACTCACACCAAGGTCAAGAAGTACGACACGCACCTACCTACGTATGCCAAGGTCAGGTTATAACACAAAACCAAGGTCAGAAGGTACGACATATACATACCTATGTATGCCAAGGTCAGGCTATAAAACACACCGATATCAAAATGCAAAATACACACTTTTTCAAGTATGCTAAGGTCAGATTTTGAATCGTACCAAGGACACGGTCATGTAAAGGTAAGTCATGACCCTATAGAGGCCCACTTACAACTAGCACTAATTTCAACATTGTTTTCTTCCTTTGGGGGGTCATTTGGCAATCTTTTTTGTTCTGTCTTTTCTTTCTCTGAACAATACAAAACGACATCTTCTACTGAAAAATCAAAACGAATGTTACACCTACGGCCATCGCGACGCTCATTAGAAAATACACACAGAACAGTAGAGTGTTACAGTTAACAACTTTCGCTGAGCAACATTGGTAGTCCGACATTGTGTATCTGAAAGGAGAAACCACTGATTTCGTGTTCTCGCCGTGATGTATTTGCCCTTTATTTGTAGGTGGTATGCCGTCCTCAGAATCTGATGACACGGTGGCTGCCTTGCTTTGACTTGCATCCTGAATGTCTGACTTAAGTTTGTTTTCATTTGCATGATAGCATTTTAGAATAATCGTGGTGATGATGATGGATAGACTACTAAGAATCAGTTGAAGTACAACAAAAGCACTGAGGATGGATGTGGATGTGGATGTGTTTGGAATGTCACGGGATATGCTTCCCAAAAGAACAGACTGCGTCAGAAAAAGAGTCGTTGAAAGACCGATTTTTTCACCAGATTCAGGCGGCAGTATGAAAACAAATGCGCTTAAACTGGATGTTACCAAGATGGGTAGGACGACATTCAAGATGTAAAACAGTCTCCTCCTTCGTAGAAAAAGTTTGAAATATCCCACTGAAAAACGGCCCAGTGTTCCAATCCTTGTTTCGGTCGATACATTAGTAATTTCCCATTGGTTATTTTCCTTGTACGATGCCAGAATCATCTTGTTGTTTGGTATGTACAAAATCAGTTTGTCAGAGCGATACTGCCAGCTTTCGAATTGCAACACACAAACCTGTGAATCAAATGGATACATCGTCACGTCAAACCTACACATATTTTCTATAAATAGACCGGGCTCCCAGATTATGAGTCCGTCATTCATAATTTGTGGATTTATGTCTCCGTTAGCTATAGACCTCCGTTCAGCTACTGTGTTGAAAAGGTACAGATCTGGTTTCCAGATCATTTTAGCTGGCAGAATTGTACTGGTACATCCGTTGTAAAGGCTGACGTTCCACGTGAGACGAAAATCCATCCACTCTACTCGAAGCCAGCCCAAAGCAGTTAAGCTTTCTTTACTCTCGTCTAGTTTTATGATCCATTCTAACCCCAGCTGAAGCGTCACGTTTAGAACTGGGTTTGTCGAGTCCTGTGGTATCGCTAGATTGGAATAGTTCTCTAACAGTAGTCGATGCAGCTTCTCTTCACTAGAAGGCGGACGACTTAAGACGCAATTCAGTGTGGATAAAAACCATATAATAGAAATATTCCAGAAAACATGAACAAAATATTGAAACTGCATTATTCTAGTAAGCGCTGGAGCACTTAAACACCTGTGTTTATCATATGCTGGAATATTGTGCAGGTTGCAGATTAGTATGCATATTGCAACGTTTTGTTTTCTTTGTTTGTCAGTTACGATGGCAATACATGGAAGGTGTTTGGGGTTTTGTTTAACTAAAACTCGAGTGAGGGTTTAAATAAATAGTAATATTTGTTTGGGTAAAACAGAATATCAAAATGCATTTGCCAGTGTACGAAGTTATTAAATGATAAATGGTCTTATTTGTCAGTGCTGTACTGTCCCAATACTGACGTAAAACCAAACCATTATGTGAGTACATTATATATTTGTTTGCAGTCATAATCAGTGCTAATAGTGTATGATCCTCTAGATTACTGCTCAAACACAATTACCAACATTATGCCTTCCTCCGAACAAAGCAAACCATTATAGATATTTGCACTATCGGCCTTCGTATTCAAAAGCAAATACACTGTTTTTATATGATATGATAATATACTTCTTAATTCATTATGTTTGATTATATACACTTACTAAGAACTGCATTTTCGGAAGACTTCAGACATAGAGAAGAAGTTTATGTCACTGATACCCTCCCTTGGATTTGGACTGGTATATGCTAAAAATTATAAAGGTAATAATTTGGTTTTTGTTATTGGTGTTGTTAAGTTTTATTATAATATTATTTAAAACAAATTTAGAAACGTGCTTTATTTTCAGTTTTGTTTTATAAATTTAAAAAATAAAAAATTGCAGGGTGTCTGATTTTGCACCTGATAATTTAACTATTTGCTCTTAGTCTTCAAGAAAAGAAAGCAAACATAACATAGTTTTCAATGTTGATCAATAAGAAGAATAAAATGCGGCTGTAACAGGTTTTTTCTCACGATCTCCAGACCACGTCTGCACATTACTATATTGTTGGATACCAAGATAGCCCAACACTTAAAGGACATTCCTGAGTTTGCTTCAATATTATAAGATGTTATCGACTAATAAAATATTTCTACGATTAAACTTACATATTAAATATATTTTCTTGTTCAGAATATTAGTGGTTCTATATTAAACGTGTTTCTGATCGTTCTAATATTTATACTAGGTTAATTTCTATTTTATTTCCATAAAAAACCCATGTTTCGTGCGTAGGAAATTGAAGACGAAGTCCACTTTGCGCTTCTTACAAATATTACGACGACCAGGAATACATTGAATATACAGGCATTGATATTTTAAACAAGAAAATATATTTAATATGAAAGTTTAATCGTAGAAGTATTTTATTAGTCGGAAATATCTTACAATGCAACAAACTTGGGAATGTCCCTTTAACTGTTTACTGTCTCAAAGTTACTTCACAGCTGATAGAACCGAATGTTGTGTGCATGGCTATCTGATTGACAGTACTCGGTATTGTCGACTGTCAATCAAAACATCGAATGTGTGAAAATAGCAATGAATTTGTTTATGTGGTAACTGTCATTCTTATTATGTGTCGTTGTTTGACGCGATAAGGAAGTTTGGCTCAGTAAGAGGTGGTGTTTATAAAGTGTGCCGTTATATAGATTTCTTGCACACTTGAGGAAAAACAACGTAAGCGCAGTACAAGATGTCGATAAATAAAGATTCCTATTATTTTCCTCTGCCAAGAAAGACATCATAGCGCTGTTTCTGGTTTGCTGATTCTAGGACCAATCTAAGATTACGCTCTTAGTCACTGAGCTATGCCAATTCACGAATATTAAAGGGACATTCCCGAGTTTGCTGCAATATTTTAAGATGTTATCGACTAATAAAATATTGCTACTATTAAACTTGCATATTAAATATATTTTCTTATTTAGAATATTAGTGGCTGTGTATTAAACGTGTTTCTGATCGTTCTAATATGTGTACTAAGTAAGTTTTCATTTTATTTTCTAAAAACTATTTTTTTCGTACGTACGAAATCATTTGAAGACGAAATCCAGTTTTGGCTTCTTGCAAATATTAAGTCGACCAGAAACACATTGAATTTACAAACACTGATATTCTAAACAAGAAAATATATTTAATATGTAAGTTTAGTCGTAGAAATATTTTATTAGTGGGAAATATCTTACAATGCAGCAAACTCGGGAATGTCCCTTTAATACCCATCACTCTCGTCGGTTCTGTTTTGTTTATATTGTAATGCATTGCTCGCCTGTAATTACTCAGTTAGTGGTATTGATTGTTAAACTATGTTTGTCTAATGCAGCAATAACAACAACAAGATGTTCATGGTTGCTTTATTCCCGGCATAAAAGCCCATTGCATTATACTGCCCATCAAAAAGATGCCGTAGGAATCTAAGCTCCCTTCTATCTACTTCATGTATATCTATATTCCTAAGACTAATTAATCATAGAGAAGTACATATATATATATACTAATAGTAATAATAATATGGTATGGGTGGGTGAAAGATTAAATATTCTTTATTCTATGTTAGCGCTAAATACCACAAGACTAAGCGCGGCAGTCGTGCTATCTTACATGTAGTTACCACGCCGTATACAAGGCATCGCAGCTTCCCGCCATGCACATGGCATCTGATTGGCTGGTTCTCATCTGACTATGATTACCCTCGTGCCAGATGGTCGGTGACCGCACGCCGTTTAAACCGTAATTAGTGTTTAATTACTTATTTCCACTAAGTTCCACTTATAGGTAGTACTAAAGCAAATAACTTCCGGCTGCGTCAAAGTTCGAGGTGCACCGAACTTTTGATAGAGAAGCAAACACCACAAGTCCTGTCATTGGTTATAAATGTGAGTGTGTTGGTTGTAAAAAATAATAGTTTCATCTGGGTAAAAAAAAATGCAATTTTATTTCATCTAGTACCAATGTGTCAAGTAGCCTTGTGCTTAAAACATGTATGGGGTACCTGTAAAAAAATAGGAACTAGGGTAGTCATAGACGTTACCTGTTATCTCAGAACCGAGCAGCTTAACCCCTAATTTTCTCTGGTTCACTTGAAGTGTGAGGGGTGGTAATATTTATATCCGTGGCGTTTATGTTGATTGATAGGCTGCAGGTAGGAGTTTTAGCCACATATGTTACTATTGTCGTCTATGGGATTTGATTTGGTGGTATACACCCTATATTGGTTTTTGTAAGATAGTTATAAAGTAACGGTTTTGTTTTTGTTTCCGATGCTGGTCATATTTTTTTCAGGGCATTTTCTATAGAGCTCTGACATAGCAAGATAAATTGAATGGTGTGTAAACGCTAAATAAACTAGGTTGTAATGTGTTTATCTGTCTGGTGTCTCTTCAGTCAATATGGGCGGCCAACAGTTTCTTATTTGGTAATGTAATTTTACTACTGCTGCTGTTGCTACTACTACTACTACTACTACTGCTGCTGCTACTACTACTACTACTACTACTACTACTACTACTACTGCTGCTGCTGCTACTACTACTACTACTACTACTACTACTACTGTGTATACTGCTACTAATGATGTTGCTTTTAATTCTGCTGCAGCTGATGCGTTTACTAATACTATTACTGCTGCTGATGTTGATGTTTCTACTGCTAACGCTGGTGATTCTATTTCTATTCCTGCTGCTGTTGTTACTACTACTACTACTACTACTGCTACTATTACTACTACTGCTACTACTGCGACTTCTACTACTGTGCTACTACTGCGACTTCTACTATTGCTGCTGCTTATATTTCTACCACTGCTGCTCTTGGTTGTACTACCATTACTTCTGCTGCTGTTGCTTCTACTATTGCTTCTGTTTCTACTTCTGATGTTTCTTCATCTTCTTCTACTACTACTGCCGCTGTTTTACTACTACTGCTGTTGTTGATTCCATTTATACTACGACTACTACTACCACTACTACTACTACTACTACTACTACTACTACTACTACTACTACTACTACTACTACTACTACTACTACTGCTGCTGCTGCAGTTTCTATTACTATTGTTGCTGCTGCTTTTATTTCTACTACTGCTGCTGTTGACTTTTATACTGATTCTTCTACTTCTACTGCTTATACTGATATTACAGCTGCTACTGATTCTGTTCTTTGAAACAGTAGTAATCATTTTGATTCCCATTTTATTTTCTTCACTCAGATGCTTTCTAGCGTGATGAATTTTGGAGAAAAAACCTATTGGTTTCTATATAATGTTCTAGATGGATTAACACAAAATCGAAGACGAAGCAACATTTTCCAGTTTTATTCACCAAACAACAACAACAGTAACAACGTTTCAACAGGTTATAGACATATATACAGATTCAGATATAAAACTCATAACAAGAAAACAAAACCATATGCAAATGCGCCATGATATGAGAAAGGACATACAATTAATCAACACAGTGCTTTACATATAATATAGCTTTAAAGGTTGGGGTTTTTTTAAAATACCCAATTAAAAATAATCTAGACATCATATTATATAATAATAATGCTGGTACCTGTTCCTAGCTTGAGCTGTCATGCAAAGGGCGGTAACTCTCACAAATTACTCAGATTCATATAATACTATAAATATCAAATGTACTATCAAATGTACAATCATAAGAGCCTTGAACGTATGAAGTAAATAATGCATAGCACTTATCCGTAGTTAGTTTCTACAATTGTTTGTTTGGCCGATTTATTCATTGAGCTGGGGTAAACATTTACTACGTCATTGTTAAATTGGTAGTTTTTTTTTATCATTGTTGTTGATTTTTTAAAAATGTTTTTTTATTGTTGTTTTTTTTTTTTTTTTTGAGGGGGGGTATTCGTTTTTACTTTTGTCGGGGTTTTTCGTTGTTGTTTTTAAAGTGTTTTGTGTGGGGTTTTCTTTCTTTTTTGTGTGGTTTTGTTTTGTTGTTGTTTTGGTGGGAGGGTGTGTGATTTGTATAATTTTTGTAATTGTGGATGGGTAGGTGCGGGTAAAAGCTTAGTATGCGATTGTGGATTAATACTAAACCTAAACTTTAGACAAAATAATTATCTAGTGAAGAGAATAGCTCAAATATTCCATTTTTCTTTCGTCTGTAAGACCAGCCTCGGTTGCGTCGTGGTTAGGCCATCAGTCTGCAGGCTGGTAGGTACTGGATTCGGATCCCAGTCGAAGCATGGGATTTTTAATCCAGATACCGACTCCAAACCCTGAGTGAGTGCTCCGCAAGGCTCAATGGGTAGGTGAAAACCACTTGCACCGACCAGTGATCCATAACTGGTTCAACAAAGGCCATGGTTTGTGCTATCGTGCCTGTGGGAAGCAAAATAAAAGATCCTTTACTATTAATCGACATAAGAGTAGCCCATGAAGTGGTGACAGCGGGTTTCCTCTCAAACTCTGTGTGGTCCTTAACCATATGTCTGACGCAATATAACCGTAAATAAAATGTACTGAGTGCGTCGTTAAATAAAACATTTCTTTCTTTCTTTCGTCTGTAAATGTGTTTTGGGTACTTTACTGTAGTGTTTGGGGGTGTTTTATTTTTGTTTAAAGGGACATTCCTGACTTTGCTGTAACGTTTAAGATGTTATCGACTAACAGAGACTTTTTAACGATTGTAATTAAATATCAAATATATTTTCCAGCATAAAATATTAGTGGCTGTATATTAAAGATGTTTCTGATCGTTCTAATGTTTGTATTGGGTTAAATTTCGTTTTATTTCCTAAAATATATTTTTTCGTACGTACGAAATTATTTGAAGACGCAATCCAGTTTGAGCTTCTTACAAATATTAAGATGACCAAAAACACATTGAATATACAGATACAGATATTCTAAACAAGAAAATATATTTAACATGTAAGTTTAATCGTAGAAATATTTTATTACTCGGAAACATCTTACAATGTAGCAAACTCGGGAATGTCCCTTTAAACAAAACATTGGCTAAGGTCGACGAGAGTCGCGCTTTGAACACGTTTTGGCTTCGTATACAATAAATATAACATATCCAACGGTAATGTTTTGATATGATATATTTGACGAATAGTACTCCTTCGTAATTACAAAATTCCACACTTTACTAAATATGGATTGCAAGTGAAATTATGGTAAGATGTGCTGTATTTATGTGTATAAAGCCAAAACAAGAGTGAGAAAAGTGACCGTCGTTGACCTTTGTTGCAAGTTATATCTCGCAAATATTGTATAAACATAAACATGACAATCACCAATGAAAAAGCCTTCTCTATTAATGTAGTAATCATGAATAATTGAGAAAACACATTCTAAATACAAAACAAACCCATCTGTTTTACTATTATGTATTTACAAATGCTATGTTAGAGAATCTAAAATCTTACATAAAGTTCACTGCCAAAGCGTACTTAAAAATATATACTCACCCGAATGTTATGGTAACACTTTACATTACAGCACCAGTATCATATCAAATATATATTAGGTAATTATATACATTTTATATACAAGTCGAAGACATTTTTAAATAAATAGAATAACAAAAGTTTTAAGTAAAACCTCATTGAGTCGATTCAAACATAAGCAACTTGTAGTAAATTCCATATTATGAAAAAAAGGTGTTACCCCAGCACGAAAAATACATCGGCTATTGGGTGTCAAACAATGGTAATGCAATCTAATAAGGTGATGATCAACATCAATAGAAACATTTAAGATAAAAACAAGAGTAAAGAGCTGTACAAAAACACAAATATCACAGATAGACACTGACTTTTACTCAAAATTTAAATTTGTGCTGTATTAGCCATTCTCAAAGAGAATGTTACACCCCTGCACCACGGTGAGGTTACAACACGCACGATGCATGCAAACCTGTATATTGTGTATGCTTTATAAAAGAAAGAAAGAAAGAAAGAAATGTTTTATTTAACGACGCACTCAACACATTTTCTGTACGGTTATATGCGCCAGACATATGGTTAAGGACCACACAAATTTTGAGAGGAAACCCGCTGTCGCCACTTCATGGGCTACTCTTTCCGACTGGCAGGAAGGGATCTTTTATTTGCGCTTCCCACAGACAGAATATCACAAACCATGGCCTTTGTTGAACCAGTTTTGGAGCACTGGTCGGTGCAAGTGGTTTACACCTACCCACTGAGATTTGCGGAGCACTCACTCAGGGTTTGGAGTCGGTATCTGGATTAAAAATGCCATGCCTCGACTGGGATCCGAACCCAGTACCTACTAGCCTGTAGACCGATGACCTAATGTATGCTTTATAACATCAAAAACAAATTATTGTTTCAACCCTTGTAATTAAGCATAGCAATTGGCATTGTCGTGGGGAGTGTTATTCTTTTTCTTTTCTTTTCTTTTCTTTTCTTCTCTTTTTTTGGGGTGGTGGGTGGGTGGGGATGGGGTTTTTCTCTCTCCCCCACCCCTTGCGCGTGCCGTAACCTCACCGTGGTGCAGGGGAATAACATTCTCTTTGAGAATGGCTAATACAGCACAAATTGAAATTTTAAGTAAAAGTCAGTATATATCGGTCATATTTGTATTTTTGCACAGTTCTTTACATGGTTTTTTTTATATAAACCTTGAATTTTTCTGTTGATGTTAATCATCACCTTATTTGTTAGCATTATTGTAGTTTGACACCCAATAGCCGATGTATTTTTCGTGCTGGGTGTCGTTAAACATTCATTCATTCATTCTGTGTGGTTTTTATTATTTTTATTTTTTTTTGCTGTGGTAATTTTCGTAATTCCCAGGGTTGGTTTGTTATACAAAATATATCCTAAAAATGTCCACCCCCCTTTATGTTTTTTTTTATATCTACTAGCCCTAAATTAACTTTGTTGAGTTTAATCATATGAGAAGCCTGAATGGCAGGTTGACACTTCCTACGCTATTATTTGATAATAAGGAGTTAACGGAATAATGGATAATGCGCGTACTGGTGCTAGTATTATGGTTTCTCAAAACGAATTTCAGATTAAAAGAGCTAATTGAATTAACCGATTATATTGCTGACTGCTTTTGGACTTCAATTTGTCGTTAAAAAATCGGGGAAAACATTGGTAAACCGTACTTGTCAACAATTATAGCTTTCTCGAAAAATACCGTCGCTAATCCGCGCTGACATTTCCGAAGGACCCGGGGG
>JAECMU010228255.1:0-11267 GCA_016106625.1 Dracogyra subfuscus | reverse complement strand
CACAAACACCCGGTTGGCCGCTTAATGGATGGTTTACGACCTTGCCTAAACGTCCCTTGGACTCTGCACACTGCAGAGATATGCACCTGACCACGGATACGGTTTTGTCGTTCAGATTATTCATGTTGTGTTGTATTAACTAGATGGTGATTGAGTGGATGTCTGGTTAGATGGTGACCGACTGGTAGTATGGTTAGATAGTACATGAGTGGTTGTCTAACTATATGGTGACTGAGTGGTTGTCTGGTTAGATGGTGACTGAGTGGCTGTGTAACTAGATAGTGAATGAGTGGTTGTCTGCTTACACGGTGATTGAGTAGTTGTCTAGTTAGATGGTGACTGTCTGGCACAGTAGTGACTAAGTTGTCTGGTTAGATGGTGACTAATTGGCTATGTGGTTAGATGGTGACTGAGTGGTTGACTGGTTAGATGGTGACTGAGTGGTTGTGTGGCTGCATGGCGACTGGTTAGCTAACTGGTTACCGTCAGTTTGCGTCAAAAGGTAACCGGTGAATTGACAAGTAACGCAATAACTAATAGTGCTAAACCATGTAAATGTATTATTATGTTTCAAACGCATATCAGCTGGAATAAAAAAGTTTAAATGTCAGTGTAAAGGAACATGCTTCGTTACAAATTGCCATGAATAAGCACAGGTTAAATCTCATTATAGAGTTATATTCCGTTCACATTTAACGCAGACGGACTATAACTGGGATAGTTCGATGTTGGCTGGTTGGCTAGTTGGTTGACTGGTTGCACTGACTAGACTGTATGATTACATAGGCTGATAAATATGTGAATGAGCTGATTGAGGAGAGGCTGATTGATATCTCTACTATCCGAGACTGAGCATGTGTCTTTAATGGAATTTCACAATAGATGATGTATATGTGGATATGTCTGCAGATCTACACACCAAGTTTCAGATGTAATGTTGTTGGGTTTTTTCATTTGTATCTCAGGTATGGAGTAAAGTGCTTGACACAGAAGGTAACAACAGCGAATGTTCCTGTAGTCTATGACCTGCCAGGACAGATGTACAGCCCTGATGACCAATGTAAAAGGATACACGGTCCAGAATCAAGACTCTGTCGGGTATTGGTGTTTTTCGTTTTCGTATTGTGAAATTTAATACAATAATTATTATCGCATGTTAAAGTAAAATTCACACAGATGATATTAGCTTGAGCGGCTTTCCAAAATGTCCTTTATAGTGTGTACCTGATTGTTCAAGTAGCATGTTACACATTAGCTGGCCTGCAGAGAGGCGTTTAGTCCACGAACAAAGACCAGCTACAATGGTTGGACACAACACCCACTACACAGTTGGTTTGTCACTTTGTCTGGGAGATATCTAGTCCTGATGTAGAGTTTAATTGTGTCAGGAACAAATAATGACAGCCTATTTGTTTAATTGGGAGGAAACTAGTGATGGTTTAGGTGCAAATCGTAACATTTTTTTTTCTTTTAAAAATATCGAACATTTGTCAACATTCGGATGATAAATAAGGGATAACTGTGTTGTATTTGATCATTTGCGGACGTTCATGCTGGTTAAACAGTCGCAAAATGACTTTTACCGACATTGGTTAATCAAAGTTCCCTCATATACTATTGATATAATGTTGCATTGATAATGTTAAGTTAGCATTTTTGATTTCTATCAATATCCGACATCAAACCCATTACCGTTCACTAAGTGAAAATGGGTTAATTGTTATACATGGTACTAATGCAGCTCCACCTTGCCTCCTACACAACTATATTACTTTATTTCCTAAAGTTAATGACTTAAAAGGAATACAAGGGCAATGTTTCAAATTCCATGATAGAGAGAGAGTTGAGCCAGATGATGTAATGCTGGTTTCTGCCCAGTGACCAAATGTTCATCAATTGAGTCTTATTTTTGGGGTACCTATAATGTCGATTCTTTACCCTTGACGTTGCCATCCACATTATTTATACTAATGAAATACAATGGCACAAACCCAACGAATTTAACAATGCAATGGTTACAATGGTTGCATTCCATATTTGACTCAACTATATGGCAAAAGTAACTCATAGAAATGTGTTGCTAAAACTGATACCATAGTACATATGTTGATTGAAACGCTTCATGTAGCAGGTTTAGCCACATATGCTTCTATTGTCAGCTATGCAATTTAATTTGATGCTATACTGGCTCAAGCACATATAGTACTTTAGTGACACAATTCACGATTTTACCGTGAGTACATTCCTGTGTATACAGATGGATCAGGGGATGGGAATTCTGCGTCTTGTGCTACATATTTTTTCATCAGACACAATACTTTCCATAAGATTGCCTGACTCAGCATCCATCTTTAGTGCTGAAGTTTTGGGCAGTCATTAAAGTCTTGGAAGAAATAAAGGATTCTAGTGCATCCAAGTCTATTATATTTACCGACTCACTTTCGTGTCTCCAAGTTTTACGTACTATGAAGCTGGACCATCCCTTAATTGGGATGGTGATACGAAAGTGTGTATGTTTTATCCATTGCCAATAAAGTTATTGTATTTTGTTGCGTGCCCAGCAATGTTAGCATCAGGGGTAATGAAAAGGCAGATTTGGCTGCCAAGTCTGCTTTGGATTTGCCGTATGCCAGGGTTGGTGTGCTGTATACTGATTTTCAACATAATATCAACGAATCTGTCCTTTCGACTTGACAACATTATTGGGATGGTGCGGTTGCGAACAATCTTCATTCAATCAACCCAATCTTGGGAGATTGGCAGACTTCCTATAGACAGTGCAGGAATGATGAAATAGTCTTGTGTCGTGCTCGCATCGGTCATACATATTTGACCCATTCATTTATTTTGAAGAAGGATCCTCCACCTCAGTGTGAGCATTGTCAGTGTACTCTGACGGTGCGCCACATTTTGGTGGAGTGTAACCATTTGAAAGAAACTCGAAAAGATGTATTTGGACCACGAAATGAGATGGAATCCTTTCGATTCCATTCAGACCTTATTTTACAGTTGCTACGTGATACTGCGATTTATTGTAAATTTTAAGTATTATTTCACTGTGATATTTGTATTTTTGCACAGTTCTTTACACTGTCTTTTTATTTAATTGTTGAATTTTATTATTGATTTTGATCTCACATTGATTTTCCATTACCACAATTTGACACCCAATAACCGATGTATTTTTTTGTGCTGGGGTGTCGTTAAATATTCATTCATTCATTCATTCATTCAATTAACGATTTTTTTCCAAAAGACTGATTGGTTGACTGCTAGCAAAATATGCAATACAAAATGTTGAACTATCACCATCAATCAGCTTAGCAAGCAGAATATATTGATATTGATGATGATATCCATGATGACATTACTTACTAGTATGTATTTTCACCCAACAATACGTAACATACTAATCCATGAGCCTATGAACAGGTAAATAATTCGTGTTACTCCTTTGATTGGACTTAAGAAAGGCTATTATTTTAATACAACCACAGGGTCTTAATATGTTTACCAATGCCAACAGTAGCAGTTTAATAATTCAGCGTATTATATTTAAAAATCATATTAATTTGAAACTATGCCAATTTTACATGAATAAATGGTATTATTTTCATATTATTTCAGGACCTTACGTTAGAAAATGGTGGTGTCAGTGAAATATGTTATTCCATGTACTGCCACGTTCCAGAGGGACCCACTGATTGTTCTATGTATGACGCGGCTAGAGGGACAACGTGCGGTGACAAGAAGGTGAGGCGGAATTCGTGACATTGATTTAAACAAAGGTTAATTCTTCTTTTTTATAGAGGTAAGAAGGCAACTTGTGGAACAGCCAACTAAATCACGCACAGTTCTACCTTGATCTTCGTGTACTGCATTCTCGATTACGTCAGTGACAATGCAAGTGTCGAATTGTAATAAAAAAATAAAAACAAACATTTAATTTACTTCTAATCTACTCTAACTTAATCTTGGGACCTAAATATGTACCACCAGACCAAATTTGGCATATTTTTTGCATTAGTTGGTCGATCCACAGACTTGTGAAATTAACCATATTCTTGTAAGTACGTTAAGTGCGTTTTGGGAGCAATAGCGCTAAAGTGTCGTTTTGTAATAAACTTCATTTTCCATATGATATTTCACAATCACTGTCAGTACTCAACAGGACATGGGCAACACATTATTATTGTTTTGTAGTGTGTAACAGCATTGTCTAATCTTTCCATTAAACATAGATGTAAACAAACAGAACATGTAACCCTTTCTTGTAGGTGCATTATATTTAATCAATTTAGCTAATGTATTATGTATTTTTATTTTATTGTATCAATTATATATTACCATACCATACCTAACCTAACACAACTGAGGTGTAGCACAGTAATAAACACAAATCACCTCACACACAGCAAGAATGTGCTTTCCAAATTGAAAAATAAATTTAATTCAAGGCCGGACCCAGAAGACCAGGGAGGGGGATAAAATAAAAGGCCACGAACTATTATTTATGGTGGTGCTAGGGGCTGGGGTTTGGGGTTTGGGGGTGGGGTGTTACATTTGTAATGCGAAAAATCAAAGGGCTATTGTTCGGACTCGTATGGGTTCAACCACTTGTTCATCCCGCAGATAGCCCTGAATGTACAAAATACGATAGCATTGCTTGGTCAATAACATCATTATTTCGATCTATGACTGAACGTGCTATTGTAGCAATGTGTAAACCACGTAAAATACAAGTTAGGTAGGGTATATAAATTCATTGAAAATGTATTAGTCGACATTCTTGTTATTGTTATTTGAGGAAAAATATGGGTAAATCGAAAAACACTTCAGTTGATGTAAAATCGTGTATTAAGAACGTTTTCGATTATTTTCAAGATGAATAACAGCGTGGTAGACCTAGGTATGCTTCTTATCGAATTGTCGATCGAGTTGCCGCTGCACTTAAAGTTTCGGTTTCAACAGTAAAAAAAAACCTCTGAAAAATCTAAGCTCTATAAATCCGAGCACAGAAATCACTGTTAAAAAACGCAACCGAAAACTCATCGATTTATTTGATAAAGATGTTATTAGACGACGAGTATACAGATTTTATAAAGAGGGCGAGTTACCTACATTACATAAGATTAACGTGGCTTTAAGGGAGGAATGTGGAATCAACATATCCATATCAACTTTACGAAGAACACTCCATGACCTCAATTTTAAATACCAACATATGTCTACAACCGGAAAAGTGATTTTTGAGGACGCCAATAGTGTATCAAGATGAGACCTGGGTGAATGTCAACCACACAACATCCCACCACTGGACAGATATCCATCCGGGCACAAGTACCGCCAATCACCTGCCGAAATCAGACGCTGCTGATCGAGTTCCTAAACTCCGTTCGGTGACTGGGAAGGGAAAAAGACTTATTAATTGTAATGCTGGCTGTGATAACTATGGATTGATAGATGGCTGTGAATTGATCTTTGAGGCTAAAAAAACAAAAACAGACGTAGACTATCATGGTGAGATGAATCATGACAATTTCATCAAATGGTTTGAAGAACAACTTATGCCTTCCCTACCAGAACCTTCTGTTATCGTTATGTATAACGCAAGCTACCACAACAAATTAACTGAGATTACACGATGTCCTGCACTTAACGCTAAAAGAAAGAAATTCAGTCGTGGCTACGAAACTAAAATATACCTTTAGCAATTTGTTACTGATGATATTGCTGAACGCCATGGGCACATGTGTCTAAGACTGTCGCCAAGATATTCTGAACTCAATCCGATAGAACTGATCTGGAGTCAAGTCAAAGGGCACATAACTCGTCATAATGATGGTAAAATTACCACGGTGCGAAGAGAACTTGCACCTGCATTGAACTCTGTCACACCTACACACTTCTCTGACGCAGATAAACATGTAATAAAGATCGAAGACGATTTCAGAAAACAAAATAGTTTTATAAGAAATAAAATATCCCTGTGATAGTGTCACAACCAGGTATGACCAAGGGATGATTCAGTCACTACTTGAACTTCTCAACAAAAATAACAACACAGTTAAATCTAATATCAATATATTAAAAATAAAATAAACAAAATCCGGTTTAACAAAGCTTCATGGTACCAAATTTCAAAGTTATGTTTCCCCTTTTAAATCGACAATTATACCACATCAATTTCAAACTTTCCCAAATAAACATAAATAGAGTTAATTAAATTCAAACAATGCTCTTATTCATAGTTCACTGATTTAAAATTAACAGCTTGCAAAAGTTCACGATGAATCCCAAGGGTCCTTCAAATGGTCATGTTGACGTCATGGTCAGAAATCTGTTCCACTGTTCCATTTTCCATGTTTCACCCAAATCAACGACAGTTCTCGCCTCAAACTGCCCAATAATTATTGTCTGTGACGTCTGTTCGTCTCTCGAACTCGTCTCCCGCTCATGGCTATGACAACCATCTCAGCCTCAAAACACCAAACAAAACAAAAAACCCAGCTGTCCACACCAAATCCTACACATCTCTAGCACGCTGTCATATCTTGCCAACACGTGCAAAGCCTGTAGCAATCAGGGTCTAACTGACTGAATAATGCAACCCACACTGGTTTTGTTACAGCAGCCAGAAATGGAAAATTCCATGCACGGATTACACGTGTGGCCTTCAACATCACACTAAACAGCAGGGTATTTTATACTGAGCAGAAAAAGTAACGCACCACTATGAGTAAAACATATATACAAATATACACAAGTAAATCGACTTGTGACAGATAGTCCCCCTTAACGAAGATAGTGATGAAGAAATGAGTTCGTCGACTGATTAAGTTATTTATCCATACCCATCAGGAGTATTACTTTAATGTATGTATGAACTCTTTTAACACCAAACACAATTTATTTCCATATCATTCACTATCAAACAACCTAACAACCTATAATCTAATCGACTAGAAATGCATATAGACTACACATACATACGAGAGAAATGTTTATTTAACGACACATTCAACGCATTTGATATACGTTTATGTGGCGTCAGACAAAACGGTTAAGGACCATTATGACAGTGAGAAAGAAAGTCGCTACCGCCACATGGGTCACTGTTTCCGATAAACAATTTTGATAAGCAATAAAGGACGTTTTATATGCACCATCCCATATACAGGATAGCACATACCACAGCCTTTATACATCAGTTGTGGTGCACAGGCTGGAGCTAGACACAACGCAATGGGTCCACCATGTGGGATCGATCAATCGACCTACCATGAGCGAACGCTTTACCTCTGAGCTACGTCCCGCTCCATATACAAAAGAAGCTTAACTGGGGTTGGGGTTGTGCAGAGGGTCACACCTCCACCAATCGCATGCTTACCATATTCTTCTCTATCTATCTCTCCCTATAACCACATAACCATAGATTAAAATATGTTGAGTGCGTCGTTACATACATCACATCTCTCTCTCAAATTTCTCAAATATTTATTCAAGTCCCTCATTTACATGATATACAACTCATGCTGAGGATAAAACATGAGTCGTGTACAGCACCAATACATGACGTGATTATTAGAGTTTAAGTAAACTTTCATAGTAATGAACGTAAACTATACAATATGGTTTCTGTCAGGCTAGGTTATAGAAGAGGGATTAAATACGAGAATCAAGATAATAAGTATAAATAAATAAATAAATAAATAAATAAAATCAACCAATAATAATAATAAATAAAATAATAATAATAATTTAAATATATATATATATATATATATATATATAAAATAATAAAATAAAAAAGAAGAAACAAAACAGAAAAGACTTGACACACACACACAAACACACACACGCTCACTAAGTCACATACGCATGTATGTAAACGTAGTTACTGTTAAAACAGATCCTTTATATTTCATACATGTATGTACATGGTAATTTAACAAATATTAATTTCCTGTGCAGTCTTGCAAAGTTCTGCGATCCTATTTCACTAATATTTCATGTTTTAACGTATGAACTGTTGGTTGTGGGGGAGGGGGAAGGAAGGTGTTGAATTGCAAGTTACGTTTTCAAAGAGAGAATGGTACATGAACCACTTAGTAAGGACTTTATTGATAGTGTTGTTACTGAAGTGTATATGTTTTTCTACAATGTATCTTTGTTTAATTTCACATTTAAAATGTGTAATATCTAACTGTATCCTTTGAACTCTACATCGATATATAAAATATTTTGCTGAAAGTAATAAAAGATCAAAAACGGTGTCTGTCCTAATGTGCTTCTTATGTCCGAATATAACAAGTTCAAGAGTGAGTTTTAGGTTACTTATATGATCACAAGATGCCAATAACCAATTTAAAAAGGTATTCCAGAATTCTTGAACAATATCACATTCCCAAAAGAGATGTATTATAGACTCTTTACATTTATGACAAAAGCTGCACGCTTCACTATCAACAAGGTTCAACTTATAGGCAAATGTGTTAGTAGTCAATATTCTGTGTACTATTCTATATTGGAACCATCTTAACTTTGTTTCCTGTGTGGTTATAAATGGTTTTAGATAAATAGTAGACCAGTTAAGCTCCATAGTGAAATGACATTGCCATTTTGCTATAGCGGTATTTCGATTATCAGAAAACATTAATGTATAATAAAATAATTTGGAGCCTTTCAGAACAGAGCAGAGTTTACGTTGAACCGGCGAGTCATCTAAAGATATATTTGTCTCTAGTCGTGTCATTTTCAGTTTCTTTAAATATGACCTGAGTGAATTAATGACTCCCTAGTATTCTAAGAAACACACATTTAATTCGTATAGTTCATTAAATTCTTTTAAGCTATACAATTTGCCTTTTTCATTAATAAAATCGCAGATCTGAGAAATACCCTTTTCTAACAACTTCTGTTTAAACAACGTTTTCTTGTTTATTTTTATATGGGAATTGTAGAAAACTGGTTCTGATAAAAAGTCTGCACACGTTGTTACTTTAATGGCTACAGAGAAATCATAAAAAGCACTAATACAATCTTTCCAAAATAAACTATTTATATTTTTAATGCATAGCTTTGGAAAATAATTTCCAAATAAAGCTAGATTACGAAGTTGCGGAAACATACAAATAGAATTGGTTTCCATTTAGGATCTTTTGTCTCCAGTTTTCGTATCCATGTAATCTTCAATGCTTTAACATAGCTAAATATATCTATCATTCCAAGACCTCCCTCTTTAACAGGTTTGCAAAGAGTTGTTCTTTTTATTTTATCTGGTTTTTGGTTCCATACGAACTTGAACAGTATACTGTTTAATTCTTTCTGAAATGATTCAGACGGATTTGGTAATGTTAATAATAAATAGCTAAGTTTAGATATTAAAAGTGCCTTTATTACAGCTATTTTACCTAACGGTGTTAATAGTCCTTTCATCCATATATTTATGATTTGTTTAATTTCAAACAATTTAGACTCATAATTAAGCGTGACCATTTTACTGAGGTCAGTACTAAAAACAATTCCAAGTATTTAAAAGTAGTAGGGTTCCATTTTAGATCGATATTTTGTAAGTATCTTACAGAGCTATTTCTAAGAGAACCAATCCATATCACTTCAGATTTATTATAATTAATTTTTAGTCTTAGATAATTCAGCCAAACGTGTTCAATGTATTAATAGTTTCTTCAAAAGATGTTTTACTGCCATCAAGTATAAAATCTGTGTCATCTGCGTACTGTGAAATAATATATTCTTTGTTACCTACTGTAATACCTTTAATATTTTTTATTTTTTCGTATGAGACCTGTAAGAACCTCTACACAGATAAGAAATATGTACGGGGATAATGGATCTCCCTGTCTGCATCCTCTATAGATTTGAAAAGAAGAAGATAGATTTCCGTTAACGATAACACTCGATTTAATATTTTTATAAAAAACAGAAACCCATCGTTTAATATGTTCCCCAAATCCAAAAAAAAATCAAGAATCTTATGTATAAATGACCATGAGATTGAATCAAATGCTTTTTCAAAATCTATTCGTAATAACATTCCAGTGACATTTTGAATTTCGGTATAGTATAAAAGGTCATACACGATTCTAATATTGTCTCCAATGTATCGATTTGACGTAAAACCAGTTTGAACTTCGTTAATAAGAAAATGGAGTACCCGTTTTAATCTTTCAGATATACAAGCAGATGCTAATTTATAGGTGACATTTAGAAGAGAAACTGGCCGCCAGTTCGTAAGAAAGCGTTTCGGTTTATCACCTTTTGGTATACAAGTAATCACACCTAGTTTCTGCGTAACCGATAATTCGCCATTAATAAATACATAATTATGAGATCTAAGGACGAAATAACCTATGTCTTTCCAGAAATATTTAAAGAATTCCGCAGTAAAGCCGTCAGACCCTGGACTTTTATTATTACTAGTATATTTAAGAGTGTTGGATAGTTCGTCATAAGTTAGCAAACCTTCCAAGGAATCAGCTTGTTCTTTACTAAGTCTATTTAAATCATGATCTGAGAGTAAATCATTTAAATCCGTATCAACTATCGTATCTTCTTTGGATGCATATAGGTTCTGATAAAGGTTTTTTGTTTCTTCCATAATATGTTTTGTATCTGTAACTATTGAGCCATCTTGTTTTTCAATTTGGGTTATTGATTTACTAATAACATTTCTACTTTCTAAATTACAAAAGTAGCTAGTGATTCTTTCACCATCAGTTATCCATTTAGCTCTTGATCTGATGTAAACACCTTCCATTTTCTTTTGACGCAATAGTTCTAACTCTTTCTTTTTATAATTTATAGTATCAAAATCTTGACAATTACTATTGTCTAAATTCTCTATTTCTTTGACTAACTGCTCTTCTCGTTTATTGTATTCTTTTTTTTTAAATCTGATGAATACGAAATGGTCTTGCCTCTAATTTCCATAAGTAAAACTTCTAAAAATAGTTGATCGTTAATTTGAAATTCAATTTCCTCCAATGAAATATTTTCTATAGCATCCATGTTATACACTAAGGCTGCATATGAAGGGGTCACAGCCATAACAACCTAAGTGCCACATAGGTTGTTATGGAAGTAATATAGAAAAATGGAGTTTTATAAATGGTCCATACAATGAAGTGGGTTTAATTACCATCAGCGCCCTCTGTGAACAAGAAATTACACCTCAAAATCTGTCTCTCAATTCCAAAAAGACCTATGTGTCACTTGGGTTGTTTTGGCTCCAAGATCATTAAATA
>JAECMU010228178.1:0-11411 GCA_016106625.1 Dracogyra subfuscus | reverse complement strand
ACAGTCAAATTACTGTTATGCAAACTTATACAGGTTACATACCTCAGCTATCTGGGCTGTCTGCCCAGGATAGTGGGTTTAGTGATTAAGCTGTTGGTGGTTAGTGAGAGGAGGTCAGTGTGGTGGTCTTATATTGAGTCACTAAACTCGCTCTGGGTGGGAGCTGGTGCTGGGCTGTTAACCCAATACCTATCAATACCTCTTTGCAAGTCTGTTTGCATTGCACTGTGAGAGTTTAGAGAATTTGTTCCAGCTTATACCATCGAGACAAGTCAGCAACGTGTCCTGTACATCAAGTTTAACTAGTCTCGGATTCCACTAACTGTACAAATAACTTGTTCAAAAGTCCCGTCAGCTAACCACTGGGGTTTTTCTCCACATACCATTATAACTGTAATTATAATGTGTTGAGTGCGTTGTTAAACAAAAAAAACAATGTTCAATAGTGACCATTCCATAGTCTTGCTTTCAAGTCACCAGCGTCATATTTTGCTATCACCCATTCAGAAGTGTTGAGGATTTTCTTGAGCTGCTGACTATATGAAGATACCCACCTCTTAGACCGCCCTGTCAAACCACCTTCCGCTTCATACTCAACAATAGCTTGTTTGAACGCGAGCATAGAGTGAGTGGCCGGAGTGAAGCGAAACTGTCCGTTGTTGTTGAGACCTTCATTCTGCTCAAACAAGTCAAGACTGAGACTCCGAGACACGCCTGAAAACAATGGCAGCTGCACTGTACAACATGAAGTCTTATTGGTGTATTTAGATATTTTTTTTAATACTATTACTATCTACTGGTCCATTCCTTGACGTGGTGAGTCTCCCCTGGGTTGTCATGCCATGACCAGAAGCGGTCAGGCCCTTTTAAGGGCCCTATGGGCAACCTAGGGAGACACCACAGCAACACCTAGGTCTAATTAATGAGCTACTGTCGATATACTAAGTCAAAACCTATAATAGCTCGAATGATTTTTTACAATTTAGACTGACCGTTCAATATTCGCGCCAAAATTTCCTCAAATCAAACTGCACACCTTTTTCTCTTTGGCTTATTAATGCTCCATTCAAAATTCCATAGCACCCCCACCCATTCCCACCTGCTGCCGATTTCGGTCGGACTGCTGGTGCTCCATTGCACCTGCCAGTGCAGGTGGTCCCCTCTCCCCCCCCCACCCAACAGGCGTGCGCTACAACAGCTTGCTCTGAATGTGCATATTAAAACCCTATGACCTGACCTGACCTGACGTGGTGAGGCAGCTTGTATGTTTCAGTTACCTAGAGAGCTATACCAGAGGGAGCTTCAGCTCTTGTTAGTGCCATTCAGGCTTGATTGGTCAAAGGGTAGAGGCTAGACTAATATGGATCACTGCCGAATACAGATGTGCTGCGGCAAAACAACTTGTAAAGACGCATCCAACCACAACTCAATGCACATTCCCTCACATGACAGACGAAATGCAGTGAAGCTCCTCTAAACCAGACCCCCTCTAAACCAGACCCCCTCTAAACCAGACCCTCAGGAACAAAGTTAAAAATCTTATTTTAAGAGGTATTCAGATTATAAATGTTCTCTTCTGCATAGGATTTTAAAAAGGGACCATGAAAAACGTCTGGTTTTTAGGGAATTCCGGTTTAGAGGTTTCATTGTATTATTAAAACAAACCCAAATTAAGGTTTTATCACATTCCTGTACATTGTTTTCTAAGAGGGTAGGCATTTGTGATCATACTGGAAAAGAAAGAAAGAAAGAAATGATTTATTTAACGACAAATTCAACACATTTTATTTATGGTTATATGATTTTGAGAGGAAACCTGCTGTCGCCACTTCATGGGCTACTCTTTCCGATTACCAGAAAGGGATCTTTTAAATGTGCTTCCCACAGGCAGGATAGCACAAACCATGCAGTCTATGTGGTAATAGTGAACATTCTTTCTTGTAAGTACAAACTTATGGGATAACAGATACAATATACAATAGGCTTCACAGATGCTTTCCCAGGGCTCAACACGGCGAGTAAAACACTCGCATTTGTGAATAACTTTTGTTTACTGGCGACTGGTTGTTAACAAGTAATAGCCAACTGGCGAGTAAAAAATATTAGGCTTAGAAGATGTAATCAGGCTGAACACGCCTACGAAATCTTTAAGTCTGTAATATTATACTACGCATTCCTCCAATTTTAACATAACTGAATCGCATCTATCTCGAAACAAAATGTTTACTGGTACTTCCTGTATTTACTTCGTTAAACGTCAGCAAAAATCGCAAACAAATGTTTCATTTATTTTATTGTTACTGGATAAAACTGGCGAGTGGATGAAGAAACTTGGCTAGTAAGTTTTATCATTTACTAGCCAGCAGCAAGTGAAAAAAAAGTTCTGCATTGAGCCCGGTGTCCCCTTCAAAACTAAATTTTAAATAACTACCTGTCTGAATACCAGTTAATACATTCTACAATAACTATAATTAATTAGAATGCAGTGATACCTTTGCACTGTGCTAGTTTTTGTTTGTTGGCGATGATGATGGAGAAACCTGGCACTCCCTCCAAACATTTGTTAGCAGACGTCACAAGGTAATCCACATGACCTTCACTGAAGTTCAGAGGGACAGCACCAAAACTGCTCATGGCATCAACAAAGTAAGATGCATCTGGAAAATAAAACAAAAATTTATTTTTGTGCCTGTATCTAATTAAAGGGACATACCCTAGTTTCAGTTCATGAAAATTAACATTAAGTTTAGTTTAATTTACAAACCTGTAACACATTTTTATAAAGTTACAATTGAGTGAAACATAAGTCTTTGACTTTGAAATGGTGAAATACCCTCTAAAATAGAATAAAACTCGACTACATAACTGTTACTTCTCAGAGGCACGTGCCTTTTAAAAAATATAAGAAATGCATTTCGTGATATTAAAAAACATCAGAATGACCAAAAACACTTCGAATGTACGAAAATGGATACTTTAAACAATAAAATTTAAGTAAAATATGATTTCAGTTATTAAAAAACACCTCTAATAGTCAAAACTATGTCTTAGTGTTTAAAAACTAGGGTATGTCCCTTTAAGGTTGAAGCAGCACGCTGTCCTGCACACACACCTCAGCTATCTGGGCTGTATGTCCAGGACAGTGGGTTAGTTGTTAGTTGTTAGTGAGAAAGAAGAGGGTGTAGTGATCTTACACTTGCCCAGTGAGTCATACCTAGCAGTGTTATGTCCAATGGCAAAACTAATTTTCTATTTTCAAGGGCCATAACTCTGTCAAAAATGTCAAACGATGATCTGTAACAAAATTTCAGCTCAATATATTAAGGCAGTGTTAAAAAATGTCCAAACATGTGTATGTGGGACAGACAGACAGACAGACAGAATGACTGTAATGAAACCTATAGTCCCAGTAGGAGACTAATGATATCATGCCAGTGCATTTGTCAGAAGGTGACAGGTGGCAATATTCAGCAGTTACTGTTCCACCATAGCCATCTACTTTACATAGTTACCATAATACACCTCACTCTGTTCTCTTTTCTCAAACAGCCTCCTACTTTAAAAGATAATAAACACCCAGCATGGATGTTAAAAAGCTTTTTTTTTTAAATGAATAAAACCTCAAAATTAATTTTAAATAACATGAAGCAAGATGTTCCTATCCTAACACTCTCCTAATAAACTACTTTAAAAAAAAAATTAAAAAAAAATAAATTAAAAGTGCTGTGAACAAATCACAAGGTTTACTAAATGACAAATAAAAATAATGTTACAAGTTAGAAATTTAAATTGTGATAATAGTATTTACTGTAGGTTACCAAATACACATACAAGTACATGTACAGCTCAACTATGTAATAAAAAAAAATGTAAAACTAGAATTGTACTTGGAATATACTTCTTGACAATCTTGCCCACTTGTTCCACCGGGTTGAACACGCCTGAGCTGGTCTCACAGTGCACAATGCAAACATGTGTGAAAGAGTTGTCTGCCTTTAAAACCTCTTCAATTCGAGAAGGTTCCACTGCAGAATCCTCAGCAAAGCTCTCCATCTGGAACGGAATGGAGACTGTCTCACAGATCTTACCCATCCTGTTTCCATATGCTCCATTTGCAGCAATCAGAACCTGGGAATACAGTATTCAAAACAAGACAGTTACACAAAAACAAAACAACTGGGGATGTCCAGGCCACACATCAATTTTTACCTCCTAAACCACAATTTGTATCCATTTGTTAAAATAAAAACATTCCAGTATACCAATACACATCAGTGTTCTCGCTGGGTGAAAATTAACGGGAGGGCGGCCGCTAGGCACCACACTCATCAAAAAACAAAACAACAACCAATAAATGAAAAGCCAAAAAACTAAACAAAAAAAGGGGTGGGGGAGTAGTTTGGTTACTATATTGTTGTGTGTTAAAAGACGTACTCCTTATTTTGTCTACAAAAAAGTGCAAAAAGGTTTATAAATACGAAATACAAGCAAACTCGTCTTTTAATTGAACCGAAGATGAAATCGGTCTGACATTCACGGGCAGTTCTGGTTTGCTGGACCGATCAAAGTTTTAATATTATTTTTTTTAATAAAGATTTGAAGATATCCGAAAAACAATAACAATATCTGTAAAGTGATCTCCTAATGTCGGATATATTTTTGTTATTTCCATCTTCATCAAATGAATCAATCGCTGTGATAAAATATTATCACCAGCAGATAAAAAGTAGTTTAGTTTTTGTAAAGGCACTCAAGATAAATGATTTTAATGATAAACACTACCACTTAGGTTGTTTTTATAAGCGTTCATATCCCCCAAAATGAAAAGTTTACAATTATTTTATAAAATATAAAATCATCAGTTACAACCAATTATATCTGCAATTGAGGACAAAATATTTGACGATAGTTAGTGGAAACAAAAGACAGAATGACCGTTCTGACCACGTGATAAATTTGGCACCAAATAAGTGTTTTGGTTTTTTCAATCGGAGATTGCCGAATCTGTAAAAAATTAAATGTTTTCATTGCTCACATAAAATATAACTTTTATTGTGTCTATCAAACATACAAATGGATACAATATGGAACAAAATAGAGGCTGTTAAAAATACTGTTAAATTACTTTACAGTAACTGTTGTAAATGTTTCGTCAACTGCTTTTCGTACACAACACGGCTCATTTCCTTTGATGTTCAGTGTGCAGACTGATCTTTTTTCTTTCTTTTTTTTTTTGTGTGGAAAAAAGTGTGCATTTGGAAATAGAGGAGATAGGTGCTGGAAAATATAGAGGGGCTCTCAAAAATAAAGAAGGGCGGCAAAATGGAATAGCAGGGCAGCGAGAATACTGCACATGTTCGATAGGTTTTATTCATTATCTGAATCAGGAATATATACAAGTTGCCTTATGTTGATATGCTTTTTAACAACACCACAAGCACACAATAATATTTTAATGTCAAATATTTAGTAATTCAGAGGAAACCTGCTACACTTTTCCATTAGCAGCAAGGGATTTTTATATGCAACATTCCAGACACGACAGCACATATCATGGCAGGTCATAGCCCTTGAATCGGTAGGCCCATTGTGCTGTTTTTCATTCCAGCCAGTGCACCATGAATGGCATATCAAAGGCCATGGTATGTACTACCCTGTCTGTGGGATGGTGCATATAAAAGATCCCTTGCTGCTAACCAAAAAGAGTAGCCCATAAAGTGTCGACAGCAAGTTTCCTCTCTCAATATCTGTGTGGTCCTTAACCATATGTCTGACACCATATAACCATAAATAAAATGTGTTGAGTGTGTCATTAAAATATTTCCTTCCTTCCTTAATGTGCCATTCACAGGGCAATGGTTGGTACAGGACAAAAAACAATCTGAGAATGGATTCATAACAGGCTGAACTAGATCTCATTCCTGGCTGGTTGTTATGGCTCAGGGGCAGGATTTCACTCAGACGGATGAGCGCTTGCCTAAGATGTCGTTTCAGCCAGTGCTCCACAACTGGTGTAACAAAGGCTGTGGTATGAATTATCCTGTCTGTGGGATGATGCATACAAAGATCCCTCATTGCTATTTGAAAAAGAGTAGCCAATGAAGTGGTGATGGCAGGTTTCCTCTCTATATATCTATGTGGTCCTTAACCATATGTCTGACGCCATATAACAATAAATAAAATTTGATGAGTGTATCATTAAATAAAATGTTTCCTGCCTTCCTTCACCTGAGGTGCTAGCTTCACAGGATCGAACCACCTCAGTGGATCCATTCAACTGACTGGGCTTTTTCTCATTCCAATCAGTGCACCACAACTGGTCAAAGGTCGTCGTATGTGTTTCCCTGTCTGTGGGAAGGTGCCTATAAAAAATTCCTTGCTGCTAATGGACAAATTTAGCAGTTTCCTTTTTGTGTCAGAATTACCCAATTTTTGACATCCAATTAATGATGATTAATTAATCAATGTGCTCTTGTGGTGTCCTTAAACAAAGCTTTTTTATTGCACATTCTTTAATATATATTCATACCCCACCTTTCCCTGCTGTCTTGGTACGGTAGTTTGTAGGACAGCTTCTACTGCAAATGTTCCACTTCCTTGAAGAGGAATACAAGTGAAGGCATCAGAAGATACACCTGGAAAGAAAAGAAGACAATATTAATTTATTGAAGGATTTTGAAACAGATGAATTTTGTTTTCTTCTTTATTTTTCACAAACCATTGAGGGATACAGCTTTAAACATAGCTATTTCATTATTATTATTATCTATCGAAATGCTGTTTATGGCATGTGTTAGCAATAGAAAATGATGAAATGTTCTTCACTTCCTTTATACGTAGAGCCCTCTACCACACACACACACACACACACACACAGAAATAACTCATAGCTTTGAAGTTGTTATTTGTATTACTAAATGACAACAACTGTGCACATGGTATCCAAACAACAGCATATTTTTTGTTGTCAACATATTTATTTTGTATGTCAGTTACCCAGTGATTGTATTTCCTAAACAAGCAGTCACATAGCCTTCTTAGCCCCATTTTTGTTACAGACAATTTTCTGACATAAAACTGTTTTGAAATTTAAGCAAACACTAAGCCTAGCTACTGCGAACGAAGATAATTGAAGGTATAACAAGCATTTCTGAGTGTACTATTAAAGGGTTCGGGTCCAACAAACTCCTAGTGTAAAGGACATAACTGTGTGGAAATGGGTAAACAGCTAAGAAAGTCAAGCTTGATCTGTAACAGAACATGATAATAGTCATACATATATTTTTAGCTCAATATCTTGAGGCATAGTGAAAGAGAAGTTTGGAAATCTGTATGTTGGACAGATAGACAGACTTGAAAACAGGCAGACAGACAGAAGGATGGAGATGAAACCTATGGTTCTCTCTGGTTGGACAAGTAGGGGACTAATAACCAGAACCCTCTTACCCGCTATCTGTAGCAACTTTGACCTGATGTCTTTCACACTCTGGATGAACTCAACATCTCTTGATCCAACATCCTTCAACATGGCTTGTTTCACTGTCATGGACGTACCAAGGGGACCAGGGGTGAACAGTTTTTTTTCTGAAATGTCAAATACTAAAAAAACATTTAATCACGCCTCAAGCTAAGTTTCCATATACATGTACAGATTCTATGTACATCTTGCATGAAACCATGAATCTGTCCATGTTGATTGTTTCTATGTATGTGCAGGTATAACCATCCGTCAAGACATGACAGAAATTCATTTAAAAAGGACACTGTAAAGAACATCAGTCAGCATAGGCATACGGGTTCCCATTTTTGTAGAGGGGAGGGGAGCAGTCTGGCTTTTGCCTGAATGAAACAAAAATGCCCTAATAGGAATAACAACATTTATTCATATTAGCAATACTACCAAACAGCATATATTGTTACAAACAAATCGCTACGCATTTTCACATGGATTACAACTATGTTTGAGGTAGAATGATGGAAATACATGGTATAAAGGTCTCAGGTTAGCACATTTTGCCTGAATATATGTATTATTTTTTACCGAATTTGATGTTTTGCTCCTTTCCCCCTGGTCTCGTACGCTTATGCAGGGCTTTTAAGAATGTTTTTTAAAATCCACTAGCCATGGCATCAGTGATTTAAAACATTTACTAGCCACGGTTAAAAATTCACTAGCCCCATTTTACTTTTAAGTTAATGCAATTTTACTAAATAATAATCAGATATGTCACCTAAACAAGGAGATAGAGGGTAAAAACACTAACATTGGGGGTTGGGGGGCAGGATATTCATATAGACTTGACAGCATCATTTGACCAAAACATTTCACTAGCTGTCAGGCATGGAAATAGCTGTGGGAGTTGGGCTACCATAATCTAGAATCACTGTCTTATGTCAGTCAGTTTAGAGGAGGATGCTTTCTTTCATGCAAAAATTAAAGTATTTTGCAGTATAATGGTAATAATGTTTATCCTGTGACAAAAAATTTAAATGCAATACCATTAGGTCAAGTCTCTAACCTATGGCAATTCATATCACAACCAGGCAAATGGTGCTGTCATTAAGCTGGGATCCTGCTACGACACCACTAGAACACATTTAATTATTCATCATCAGCTATTGGATGTCAAACATTTGATATGTTTGATATATAGCCTAAGTTATATCGGTAAGTATACTGATGTCATCAATGGGTCAAAGATTACTGTTTACTAACTATTTGTTAGTAAAATATTGCATGTGATTGCAAATCGAAAGAAAATAACTTGAACTTTGTAACCATTTCATTTTCCTATTTTCCAAGGGTTGTCTATTTTATTTTATTTTTGACCACTTGCCATCGGGATCTCACAAAGTAACTTATTACTGGCCCGAATCCAAAAACCATTGGCCTCGGGCATCGGGCCACCGTATTCTAGAAGGCCTGGCCTTTGAGAGGAAAACCGCTACATATTTTCCATTAGTAGTAATTTAAGGGATCTTTTATATGCACTATCCCACAAACAGGATAGCACAGAGCACTGCCTTTGATATACCAGTAGTGGTCCACTCCAACACTACATGACAACTTCTCTGAGTTTAGTAGGATTTCCCTTTGGCACCGTCATGCATAGGGGAGAGTGGGGCATAATGGGATAGTGGGGCATAACGAGAAAGTAGATTTTTGTTGTCTGTAATTTGTCGGCAATTGTCGGAGTATGCCCCGAATATTCCTTGTACATCACGTGACCTGCACATGGCAGCGCACTTTTCTATCGGGTATGAAGAAACTGTGATTTAAAAAAAACTATATTTCATAAATTTCTTGTAAAATATTGATTATTTAAAGTTGTTTTCGTTACAAATATATAACATGAATCCATTCTATATTAGGTTTGGTTGGTCTTAGATCACATAAACGTTAACATAATAAGAGTTTAGTTATGATTCATTAGTGGGAGTTGGCTTAGTGGCGGTCAAGTACAAGACCCATGGCTGGGGCATAACGGGATAACATTCCCCATAGGCAATCCCATTTTGCCCCATAGTAAATCGCTTAAAAGTATCAAAACATTTGGTCGATCTTTTGTTGAAATGATGGTCCTAAGTCGGCACTCTAACATCTGCAGAGCGTGGCACACTGATAACTGCTACTATTTGTATGAACGCACAATCCCACCAATAATAATTGTTCCTAGGGTGAGAATGAAAGAGCATTTGAAGATAGGTGCACCTCCAGGATCACTTTATGTGGTCCACAAGTCTGGATGGATGCAGATGGAGCTGTTCGTAACGTGGTTTCAGCACTTCATGAAACATTGTAAGCCATGTAAGGAAGACCCAATCCTATTTGTCTTGGATGGCCATGCAACTCATACTAAGATGCAATCATGTATACTCTAATTTGGCTGAAGGTGAAGTTTGAGTTCAGCGTACCACCTGGAAAGGGTGGTCTCACCAGGACTGTGCAGGGGTTGAGGAGGATGACTTTATTTGTGATATCTGTTCTGACTAAATCACTGTAAATCTGTCAGTCGAGGTTCACAAGTTGAATAGTCTGATAATTGAACAGTTTTTTCTTGTTGGCTTACACTATGAGTTATGAGTAAAATATTGTTTTATACAAGGTTTTTAAAATCGTATTTATTGATTACTTCCGTAAAGTAATTTGCTTTTCCCTTGAATTCAGTTTATAAGTTTGTGTTTGGAGGTTAAATGTAAACTCATTTAAAATGTCATTGATGGAAGTTAACTTGACTGATGAAAGTTATTCTTTGCATTTTAGGTTTTAGTTATAATATACTGTGAACAGATCGATGTTCATGCAGTGCTTTTATTCTGTTAAAATAATTGTTTTGCAGCTTTGATAGTTTGTCATAGTTATTTATTTTTCTGTGATCTGTGGAGGGAGAATGTCATCCCATTATGCCCCATCCATTTCAATTTGCCCCTTTACCAAATCCCAATTTGCCCCGTAAATGGGGCAATATGGGAAATTTCAGACCCTTTCGAAAATTTCACAATATTTGGTTATGCTCTACAATTGCCAGCTGTTGTCTGGTATATTAGGGGAAGCTTGGGAGAGTTGGGCCATTTTTCACATTTTAACATATTGCAATCTCCCTATTCATAGCCGATAACTGCTTAATGTGATTATGACATGTACAGATATTAAAATACATATCTGTACTAGCTGGTTCCGTATGCAGGCCAACCTATAGAAGGTGAAGGTAATTTTCAAAAGGTGTCAATTTGGCCCAACTCTCCCTGGGGGTGGTGAGAGTTGGGCCATGTTCAAGGAGAGTTGGGCCACAAAAGGGAGACTTGGGACAGAAAATGTACAGAATGAAACAACTATCCAGTGAAGGAAAATGGTCTCAATTTATTTCCAAACTAATAAAATGACATTTTAAACAGCATGTAACTAGAAAAGTATCATTCCGATCCGAAACAGAAGCTTAAAAACAATATTGAGAATCATAGTCAATCCCATGACTACGAGTAGGTACAATTGGTCCAGTAGCACTCCACTAGGACGAATCAACTTAAATCGGTAACATATTCAAGTTCAATAATGTTTTAATGATGTCACTGATAGCTTGGTCAGAAAAGTACTTTCAGTGTAACAATCAGAGAAAAATAATACTGATGATGTGAAATTCACAGAAAGTGGTGGTAGGTTTATTGATGTTTTAATAAAGGGATGAGTGGAAGTCCCATAGTGTGAAGTCACAAGGAAATAAAAAAAAATCCTGCTCGACGAGCTATGCCACCAAGCTGTTTAGGCGCAGGAAGCTTCTTGATGTCATTTTTAGGAAATGATGCATTATCATTGTTGTTGATGCAAAATGTAGGTGTCGTCTGCTGATGACTGAATTCTCGTTTAAGGAAAACTCCTTCATCAATCCGTGCTATATAATGCACAATACGTG
>JAECMU010228148.1:689-18310 GCA_016106625.1 Dracogyra subfuscus | reverse complement strand
AGTTAGACTGTATACTGGTATATAGGCCTGCTTTTGTTTTAAAAGCCTCTGTAAGTTGGCACCGGCCTCGGTGGCGTAATGGTTAGGCCATTGGTCTACGGGCTGGTAGATACTGGGTTCGGATCTCAGTCGAAGCATGGGATTTTTAATCCAGATACGGACTCCAAACCCTGAGTGAGTGCTCTGCAAGCCTCAGTGGGTAGGTGTAAACCACTTACACTGACCAGTGATCCATAACTGGTTCAACAAAGGCCATGGTTTCTGCTATCCTGTCTGTGGGAAGCGCAAATAAAAGATCCCTTGCTGCCAATAGGAAAGAGTAGCCCATGAAGTGGCGACAGCGGGTTTCCTCTCAAAGTCTGTGTGGTCCTTAACATATGTCTGATGCCATATAACTGTAAATAAAATGTGTTGAGTGGGTCGTTAAATAAACCATTTCTTTCTTTCTTTCTGTAAGTTGGCAAGTGATGCCAGTGTGAGCTAGCTTATAGCTGGCAGCAGCTGGTGAAACGTGTTTGAATGAAATGTAGTCAGCACACCTGACCTCACCTGTGCTAACTTTGTACAAGTGTTATTTTCAGATACTAGCTGATTGTTTTTCGTTGTTCTTGTGGTTAAACTTCGACACTATGCAGGTGAGCTTTGAAATGACAGAAATAGATCACAACCACTTGGCATTGTTGGAAATTATGGTTCAGGCAGTATAAGGCCCTCACAAGGTTACATCAGTTTGAAAACAAAATGGTAAAGAAGTGATTTGCCTCCCCCCAAAAAGCAATCCCCCAAAAAGGAAATCCCCCCCCAAAAAAACACCCCAAAACACTGCCAAATAGATAGCTAGTTCTGATCAGCCAAGAATATATACTCAGCTGCCATGTATATAGCCACTTCTGTGTTAAAGAACGAAGGAAATATTTTATTAACAACACACTCAAACTTCTATGCTAAGTGACAAAAATGGCTGTATCCATTGCCATTGTATTGCATTTAAGGAATTAATCTTTGTACACAATGTTTAGTATGACTTGTGTTTTATAATCGACTGTACCCAAGCACTAAAAGATCCTTGCAAAGTGAGGCATTGGGTAAGTACAAAGAAGGTTGTCTGCAGTGCAGATGAAAATAGGAGAAGTAGTCAGAATGATTAGAAACATATAGTTAACCTGGTAACTGTTATACTCATTGGCATCCTAAATCTTTTTTTCCTGCCACATTTTATATTTGTCTGTCATCACATAATGTGTAAAAGTGAGAACAGATTTGTAGACAGTGTGGGTGGTTCCTCAGTATAAAATCACAGCTACCGGTATACGTACATTGTAAAAAAGTTTAAATTTGTTTTGTTTAAAGGGATATTCCTGATGTTTCAACTAACAAAACATTTCTATGATCAAACTTACATATTAAATATATTTTCTTGTTTAGAATATCAGTGTCTGTATATTCAATGTGCTTCTCTGGTTGTCTTAATATTTGAAAAAAGCACAAACTGGATTTTGTTTTCAAATAATTTCGTACATATGAAAAAAAACATAATTAGGAAATAAAATAAAATTTAACCTAGTACAAATATTAGAATGATCAGAAACACGTTTATTATACAGCCACTAATATTTTATGCAGAAAAATATATTTGATATGTAATTACAATTGTTAAAAAGTCTGTTAGTCGATAACATCTTAAAAATTGCAGAAAACTGAGGAATGTCCCTTTAAAGACACTGCTAGAGCACATTAATTTAGTAATCATCAGCTATTGGATGTCAAACTGTTGGTCATTTTGTCTTAATTAGAGAGGAAATCTACTACATTTTGCCATTAGTAGCATGGGATCTTTTATATGCACTATATCCAATATACAGGACTGCACATACCACAGAGTATGATATATCAGTTGTGGTGCACTGTCTGAAATGAGAAACAGTCAATTTGATGATGATTGATCCTAGACTGACTTGAGTGCACATCAAGCAAGCACTTTACCACTGGGCTATGTGGCACCCTTATCTACACTGTATTATTAGCCTGCTGGGTAGTATACCTACATAACTGTATATGTTGAGTCATTATTACCATGTCTGTGCTATAGTCATCCCATACCGTTTACAATTGAACATGCATGCACTATCAAACAGACATGCACTCTCTCTTTATCGTGCATGTATTTTGGGTGTTTTATCTTTTATTGGCTGTCTCACCTATGAACTAATCATGGAAAAGAGAATCTGGGGTGTATGTAGTTAGTCTGTGTGTGATAAAGTGCAGGCCTGCTGATATCAAAGCAACATCAAAGAATCCATTTGGCTCATTCTTCGGTTTTCATGCCAAGGTGTGCAGGAAATTTGTGTTTTTCCAAATGCTAGTGTAATATTAACACTAACAAAGTGGGTTTTTTTTCTTTTACTGTTTTTGTGAAGCAGATTGAAAGTTATCTTTGTAAGAGGGATAAAAATAAGTTGCATGTCAGTAACATGATTTAATAAATATATATATACATATAATTAATTGATCACATATTAATTGGAGGAACCATGTGTTTTGCCAAATAATAAAGTAATTATGACTTTAAAAAGAAAGAAAAAAAGGCATTTTAATAGCATAATAACATCCCAGTATGTTGTTAATGACTTTAAAAGAATGATGGAATCATGATTTGGCAAATATACAAACTGCTGTAATATATTGACTTGAAGAAAGTTAAGGCAATATACCAGTAAATAGTATACATGGTTTTCATACATGTATATAGAAAATAAAAAGTTTGTTGAAAGAAAAATTTAAAAACAGAATAATAAATAGAATAATAAACTGCATATCATTCAGACACATGTATCGTAGTGTTTTCAGAAGGCTTTCTCTAAAGCTTTTGTGAGACGTAATTCATTTATTATCCTCAATATCTGCATCTCTCCTGCTAACATGGTCTGAACGACATAGTTAAGAGTACTTCATTCCATACAATTCTAGATAGATGCTTCTTGTAGTCTCAATTTTACATTTGTTAATTCACTTTTTGCCAAATTGGATTGCATAGTTCTGCTGTAGAACTTCTGCTCTAGTAATTGAGCAAATGGGAAAATTGCCTATAGTCCCATCACAAAGACAGTTTACAGCGTTTGGCAGAAATTCATTTGACATTTCATGGCAATTTTTGAAATGGTAAAAAGAATTCTGAGATTTGCATTAATTGTGTGGCCTAGGTCTGCCGTGTGTGGGGCGAGTAAACAAAGAGACTAAAATAGGCTACAAAATGAAGTTACAGGAGTTACTGTAAGACCATTGTACACATTGATTTCTTTTTTTAATCAGATCACCAAGCAGAGAAAACAAATAGATGTTACAAAAAATATTGCTACAAGTAAATGGGAACACCTACATGTGACAGCATGGAGGTTTTATTTATATATAGCTCTTATAATTAGACTGGAAATTATTTAAATTACAGTTGTATGTGGGGTTTCTGTTTTCAGCTGTATCTGGAAATTTGAATTAAAGCTGAGGTCATTTTCATTTCATTTCAACTTATTTTTGTGCTTATATCCAATTGAGGTTCAAACATGCTGTCCTGGGCACATACCTCAGCTATCTGGGCCATTTGTCCAGGACAGTGGGTTAGTGGTTAGTGAGAGAAAAGAGGGTGTAGTGACCTTACACCTACCCATTGAGCCCATAGGAACTGGCTCTGGGTTGGAGCCATGAACACTGTTCCTGTAGTCCAATGACTGTGCCACTGTGCCACTGAGGCTGGTAGCAGAGGTCAGTGATTTGTGTATTAGTATTATGTACTCAGTTTGCTTTGAAAGTTTGGGATGGATAGTTTTAAAACTTGCTTGTGTATAGAGAATAAATGGTTATTTCCTTAAGATATTGGTTTTATCCTATGAAGATTAGAATTTGTTCAAAGTAGACTCTTGACTTACACATTTGCAATATCTGTATTAAAGAAAAACATGCATTAAAAATTTGGCCCATGAATTGTAAACCAGGAATCACAGGGTAAGTCAGTCATAGCATGTACATGTGGGTTAAATTTCACACTTTAGTCCATTAACATCTTTCTTGAACAGACAGTTGAATTGGTGCCCATGTATGACAGTATGGGTGAACTTTACTGTAGATATTAGCCAAGGCTTGAAATTCATATTGTGAAGGGAGAAGCAATCTTAGCTTGTCAGATTAGTGCATAATGTAGATAAACACTTAAGGCAATCATAGAGCTAAGACACTAAGACTCAAAATTAGACTCTAATTAGACTTGTAACGTTTTAAGCATCAATGTGCAAGACTTGAAACAAATGTGGATGATGTTTATGATTTATTAATGCTCTTGAAAATGCGTAAGTTCTTTAAATATCTTAAATATATACTGTCAAAATTAAGATGGAAAAAAAACCTCTATGCATTTTGAATATTGCCATATGGGCCATCAATAATATGCATATGTGTACATTAAAAAATCTTATATGTTTACCCCCTACTCACATGTGTGTCTTCTTTACATTTCATCTCTGTCCCCCATGTACATGTGTACACTGAAAGGTATACTTGGCACATTTAGAAGTTAGAGTTTCTACACAGTCCAGGGCTTCTAAACAAAATTCAAAATCCACTAGCTATTGGATGAGCTATTTAAAACATTTACCAGCCACAATTAAAAATTTACTAGCCCTACTTTACTTTAAGTTAATACGATTTTACTAATAGTAATAATCAGATATGTTACCTAAAGAGGGAAATAAAACTTAAAAATACTAAATATACTTCATTGCACCATTAGACAACTTTTATTCACTAGCCGTGGGCATGCATGGCAGTAATATATATTTATTAGCCCAACACAGAATATTACTAGCCATGGGAGTGGGGCTACCATTATCTAGAAGCCCTGCTACACCATCCAATTAGAATCATATAAGAATTCTTTCTTTAAATTTTATCAATAAAACATTTTAGACCTCAATTTTGAACTATAGATATAGGCCTAAATTTTTAATACTAGTAAATTTTTAGGTGCATATATACTCTGTGTCAGTGAAACCTTGTTCCCCATTGTAATTTTGTTATATACATGATACCCACTTCCTCTCATCCATCTGTGCATACGTACGTTATACCCCCAAAATAATATTATGTGGATCAGTTCTTGTTGAATGTATGTATTTCTAGATTTAGTGTAGTCCGGTGAAACTGAGTACCGATTTACCGTAAGTGCCAAGAACCCACAGGTGTGTTTTTGTTTCTGACAGTTGTAGCGATCATGTCTATTACTGTTCCAGATCCATGAACTACTTATTTCATGTAGGTTATTGTATTTTCATACAAATGATTAACTAAACGATTCACTTTGCCTCACTTGTCAAACATCTCTTATTGATCTGATCACCAGAGAGAAAATACATTTGCACCACATGACCCCCTATTTTCAAGGGGTGGGATGTAGCACAGGAATAGAGTGCTCACCTGGGAATCAATTGCCCTCATTTTTTTCTATTCAGTTAACTCAGTTGGTTAAGTGTTTGCTTGAGGTGCTGGCGTCGCAGGATCGAACCATCTCAGTGGATCCATTCAACTGATTTGGTTTTTTTTCTCTCGTTTCAACCAGTGCATAACAACTGGTCAAAGGCCATAATATGTGCTTTCCTGTCTGTTGGAAAGTGCACATAAAAGATCCCTTGCTGCATTAAGAAAAATGTAGCAGGTTTCCTTTGATGACTACATGTCACAATTGCTAAATGTTTGATATCCAATAGTTAATTAATCAATGTGCTGTAGTAGTGTTATTAAACAAAACAATTCTTCCCACTCATTCCACCCAGTGCTGCAGATATTGGTACTATTCTGTTTGTTTTAAAAAGTGCATATAAAAGATGCCTTGTTGCTTTATCAGTAGGAATAACCTATGGTAACAGCATGTTTATTCTCTTTTCTCCAACTAGATGTTAGAAGTGATCTGTTAAACACCAAATAGCCATAGTGTGTCAGATTTTGAGCCTGAAATTTAAGGTATACTCATTTGGGTACATATCTATATTTTTTTGGTGTTGATTTATAAGTAACTGATATAACCTACAATGAATTGCCTTAGAAGCAGCTACCTAGTTTGTTTTTCATTAGCTATTTATGTTGGACTTTAGACTTAGCAAGTGGTAAAATACTGCCTTACAAAAAATAAAACACCAAAGGTATGTCAAAATACTGCCTTACAAAAAATAAAAGTGAAAAGTATGTCAAAATACTGCCTTGCAAAATATAAAATGTTAAAAGTATTTTAAAATACTGCCTTACAAAAAATAAAATGTGAAATGTATGTTAAAATACTGCCTTAAAAAAAATGTAACGTCATTAACTCTTGAAGGGCTGCTTTTTACTATTTTTATGCCGAGTGGGTGGCACGATAAACATGTCTTACCAAATGATTACAAAACATGGCTTCTTTGTACAGACTTATTCTTGCTAGCAGTATGACTTGTGGCAATGTAAATGTCAAGTTGATGTTTTAATATCTTTCAAGTCAACTCATTTTTATGTTTTCGTTTATGTCTTTTGGGCCTTACTATATGTGTTACCTGTTGGAAATGTTCACAAACACATTTCAAGTTTTATCATTGTGAAAAATGTCTAACTGCTGAGGAAAGTGATTATATCTGTTCATAAATGTCAGTAGGTGCTACTAAAATAAAGATTAAAGTTTGTTTTGTTTTACTGAAGTAATTAAGTAAAGATTTTTAATTAGATATTGTAGCATGTAGCTCAATGTTAAGCTTTGCATTTAAGTCAATAACATTTTTGTTAAAAGCACACATTTTAAGGATTTTATTATGCAGTCCTTCACTATTCCATTTTCATAAACATTTGTTTGTTTTTTAAATCAAAAATAATTTTAAAATGTGGCTATCCTGTACATTTTAAATGTGATTGTAGAAGAAAGGTTACAGGTAAATAAAACTTAATATTTCAGTGAGGCCATACTTTGCTGTGATTAAATTAAAATATTTTATGTTTATATCATGCATGTACGTGTAGTTTCAACTTGCTAAAGTAGCACACTTATTACTGGGATGCAATCTGAAAATTGCCCAGATATTAAAAATATAATATTGCCTTTACATGTGCAGGGCATGAATATTTTTATGGCACCACTGTGATGCAAAAATAGAAACCAAAAATGACATTCAATGTTTAAAAATGTCTTCATTGACATTTCAAGAACATAAAAGCAAATCATAAGCTAAACACTTTGTGGTTTCAATGGCATGGAGCTATACCTGCTGAGTTAAAATTGGTGGTCATAAGAAATGGTTTGGCCACCATTTTGAAACAGTTACTTCACTTTTAAATAAAATGTTTCTGAAATGTAAAATTTCCTCATCTTGAAGCCATGCAGATCATTCTGATTCTTTGGGATATATCGTAAAGTTTTATGAATTATGCATGATCAAAAGCATTGTCAACCCCATGCAATAACTTTGAAAAGTAAATTGCTAATTGTTATAATACAAAGTGTATTAAACATTCCATGTTTTCAGTTAAATATGACAAGTCTTTAGCTTTGCACAAACACAGTCATTCTATGTGTTCTATTTCATGTGATATAACTGCAAATTTCACTACATGTAATATGCATTATATTTGACAGAAAACATAAAACAGTCTCAGTACAGTTAATATTAAGCTTGGTTATGTGCTTTTAATATAAAAATGTTCTGCTTGTCACAAAGGTTAGCCAGTGATAAATGTATATTATATCCTAAATGACATTTTAATTCTACGTGATGGAATCTGTATGATCACTAATCTTCACTGGTGGATCATCATTCACGTTCTGCACAAGCTTGATGTGTTGATTTGCACAAGTTCAGTTCTCTAACTGAAGGGCAGGACTTAGCCATGTGGTAAAGTGCCCGCTTGATGCATTGTCGGTCTAGGATCAGTTCCCATCACTGGATCCATTGGGCTATTTTTCATTCCAGGCTGGTATATAAAATGCCATAATATGTGCTATCCTGTCTGTAGGATTGTGCATACCAAACATCCCTTGCTACTAATGAAAAAAATGTAGTGGGTTTCCTCTCTTAAGACTGTGTCCAAATTACCAAATGTTTTACATCGAATAGCAGATGCTCTAGTTGTGTCTTTAAACTAAACAAACTTTTTGTTAACAGTTCTGTAATTCATATTAAGGTCACTAAAAGGATTATTACAAAACATGCACTACACTATATTTTGTGTTAATAGCAAGGTTAGTTGTTATATTTAAAGAGTTTAGCTGGAGTTAAAATGTTGTTATATATATCTTTTATGAGTATTAGTGTATTTGAAACATTTCCTACATCATTGTTTATCCAGTCAAAAACCAACTAATTCCAGCTTGCACATGCATGCCAGCTTTAACTGTTGCAGGCACAGATCCAAAGGGAGGATGTTGATAGTGTGCACCACTCACCAAAACTTAAAGTCCCATGAAAATCTGCTATGTAGTGCATATTAGCATACTTTGGAATACCTTAGTTGTCTTTTTATTTTGCTGTTGGACCATGATAATACAATGCAATGCAAGAAATGCAACACAACACAATACAATACAACATAATGCAACACAATGCAATGCAACACAACACAAATTAGTGTAAATTGGAATACCTTAGGTTTCCTTTTTGTTTTGATGTTGGTTCCTGCTAATACAATACAGTACAATGCAATACAATACAATATTGGCACTTATTGGTATCTTGAGTGTAATAATATATATGCTGATCACATTATTTTAATACATATTTAGTTCACATTTAACCTTTCCTGACACCTGATCAGACTGTAAATGCATCAGCGTGGTGATATACTTATAGGTAGAAACAGCATAATTGTGTGTTGCATGTTTATGCTATGTGTACTAGGATGTTATTAACAATTTATTAATAACTTTGTTAATTTGAACTAAGAGGTGAGATGTATTATAATATTATAACAGTGATGCCATTGTACTGTTATTCCTGAAATCTTTGTATTTTTCAGGAGCTATAGAAATCCAAATCAAGCTGAAATCCTAGCTGATTTTCCAGTTCATCATAGCACAGGCCGGCCAAAGACAGTTCCAATACACCGACCACATTTCAAACAGCTGTATTGTTCCCAGTTTTATAATCAAACACGTCTGGTTGCTCCAAAAAGTTGTCACACCGGGAAGCAAACACCTGTGTCATTTGAAGGTTTGTAAATATTTATTAATAACATTAGTACATATTTATTAATCAACATATTAACTTATTATTTATTGCAAATCTCATTCTTCGATTACAAAACATGATATGGAAGAAATCATATGGTAACAGAGTAAATTATGTGTCTTCTTGTGATAAGTGTGAAAGTATACAATGCAAACTTCATAAAACTCTAATCCAATTTGCCAATGATTTCATTAATAAACAAATGTAAATGTTTTAAAATTCTGCAGTCATTTTACCATGCACACTGTTGGGGTTTTAAAAAATAGATTTTAGGTTAATATAGTCACTTTTTATGTTATTATTTAGCCTGTAGATTCATCACAAAATTCACAAATCCCGTGTACATATTTTTAGCAGAAAATTGATTTTCTCTGTTGTTTTACTATTTAACAATACCCTGTAACATAAAAATTAATTATTGTCTTTGTTGTCATGTTTGCCAGGTGAGTGAAGTTCTTGAATGCTCCAAATATGTAATTTAGACAGATGGAGTTTTGATTATTACAAACAATTTGAATTCTTTATTTTGTTAATGGATGGGCTAGGTTAGTTGAATTTGTTAGATGAAGTGCATGCTTTCTGCAAATAGTTTAATTTATCAAATGAACTTCTTCAATTCTACAAGTATGTGCATGTTTTGCTGGGTCAGTATTTTGACGTCAACAGTTGTATGTACTAGATAAAGTGCTTGTTTTCTATAAATAAATTCTACACATAGTTTAAATTACCAGACGGGGTTCTTGAAGTATAAATGTATGTGGTTTTGCCGAGTGAAGTTCTTGATTTCTATAAATAATTGAATTTGTTAAATTAAGTCCTTGAATTTAACAAAGTTTGTTTTAAACATTAAAGACACCACTAGAGCACATTGATTTATCGGCTATTAGATGTCAAACATTTGGTAATTTGACATATTGTCTTAAAGAGGAAACACGCTACATTTTTCCATTAGTATAGAAAGGGATCTTTATGTGCACAATCCCACAGACAGGATAGCACATACCACATGCATGCCTTTGATGTACCAGTCATGGTGCACTGGCTGAAATGAGAAATAGCCCAATGGTTTTACCAACAAATACATGTAGTTAATTTATCAGGTGAAGTTCAAGAATTCTACAAATATGTTGTCTTGCTGATTGAAATTCTTGAATTCTACAAATGGTTGAATTTGTTAGATGAAGTTTTTAAATTCTACAAATAGTTTTTATTTATTAATGAAGTTATTGATTTCTAGAAGGTTTTTTATTAATGAAGATATTAATTTCTAGAAATGTTTATCTTTGCCAGGAAAATTATTATTTGTAGATTAGGTTGATTCTTAAATTATATAATTATGTACAATGTCAGTGCATGTATGTTTGTCATATGGAGTTGTGTAATTCTGTAAGTGTGTGTGTGTGTGTGTGTGTGTGTGTTTTGTATTGTTGCAATTATTGATTTTCTTACTTAGCAAATGAAGAATGAATAATATAAAGCTTTGACATCATCAAACTTGGTATGAAAAAGATAAGTGATGAGTAAGATGGAGCAAAATGTGCAGATGTCCTACTCAACATAATTAACAGAATGAGTCTCTCAATGAACCTATTCTCTGAGGGCTGAACCATAGCCCAGTGGTAAAGCGCTTGCTTGATGCATGGCCGGTATAGGATCGATCCTGTTGGGCTATTTCTCATTCTAGCCAGTGCTTCACAACTGGTGTAACAAAGGCTGTGGTATGTACTATCCTGTCTGTAAGATGGTGCATATAAAAGATCCCTTGCTACCAATGGAAAAATGTAGCGGGTTTCATCTCTAAGACTATATGTCAAATTACCAAATGTTCGACATCCAGTAGCCGATGATTGATAAATTAATGTGCTCTAGTGGTGACGTTAAACAAAACAAACCAAAAACTATTTTCTGATTTTACCACTGGTATGTGTTCTCCTGTCTGTGGGAAAGAACATATGAAAGATTTCTTGTTGATAATGGAAAAAAATGTAACAGGTTTTCTCTGAGAGTAAATGTCAGAATTACCAAATGTTTAGCAGATGATTACTAAATCAATGTGCTCTAGTGAAACAAGCTTTACATTTTGTACATTGATGAATAAAATTCCATTATACAGTTTAGTCCCCTATACTGGTTAAAGTGGAGTGGACTATAGGTTTCGTCTTCAAGATATTGAGCTGAAATTTTATGTATAGCTGCAATATGTACTGTTAAGATCAGGTTTCACTTTAACAAAGTTATGGCCCTTGAACTATGAGATATAAAAAAAAAAGAGATGTAAAAATGTTTTTAGTTTTTTGAACTTTTTGTTTTGCAATGCCTCAAGATATTGAGCTGAAATTTTGTGTTACAGATCAAGTTTGACATTGATAGTGGTTTACTTATTTTCACACAAGTATGGCCCATGAACTTAGAAGAAAAACAAACATTTGTCAGGCTTAGTAGGAGACCTGTATTGCTTTAACAGTACTCTCAAAATGATTGTTGATATCCAGTATCTTTGCCTTATTGCTATGATTTTTTTAAGAACAACATACTATGAATTAGAATTTGTAGTTGCTCATAAACTACCTCTTTAGGTGTTTATTTCCTAAGATTGCAACATAAAATGTATGAAAATAATTAAACAAAAGGTAATATTTTACTTACATTTTATTATTTTATTTTTTCATTATTATATAGCAAACTGAATTTCTAGTGACTTTATGTTCCATACTGTATCAACGTTTGAGGGCATTATTAAAAATATTACTTTATACTCTTTTGTTTGACATTTAGTGAAACAATAGTGTTATGAGTCACTTCAGAAGATAACACTTTTTCCCTGATAAATGTTATTAGGACAGTACAGTAGTACTAAACTGATGATATAATGTCACATAATTTATAAATATTATCTTTGGAAATAATTTACTTATATCTTTATTTAATGTTTTCCTACTGTTTTTATTAAAAATTTAATATTTTTCAACTAAAACCCCTACATATTGCTCGTATATAATACATTTCTTAAAAGTTGAATGATCTGGTTACATGCAGTTTTGTTTGGCTTAACATTTAAACACTTTGTCATCTAACAAATTTGCACAATATATCCACCTATAATTAGATAGTATTTACTTTTACCATTTATATTTGTCCTTGGAAACTCTTGTAATAGTATATTATTGTGGGTTTTTTTTTAATATAGTGCCAGTATTGAGTTTCAATCAGTATTTTGATAATAAAGAAAATTGACAAAAGTTATATAATAAAAATGTCAGTCAGTCAGATATTATTGAGAAACCTGGCCTTTTATATTATTCATCTTGAAAGACCACCTGATGACATAAATCATATATTTGATGGAAGACATGAAATATTTTCTCTATAATGATAGTATCATATTGCTATGACCTAAATTAGTGATATTAAATTATTTTTTCTCTCATCATAATAAAAATCTGAGTTCACTGACAGCTTTGTGATTTTTCCCATGTGACTGACATTACAAAATATTTGTTTTGAGAGGAACTGAAAACAAAACCAGAATTTTTTTCTGGCTTTCTGGTTGTACATATATTTAATGTGTTGGCATTTATTGATACTGACTTCTTTTTTATGTTATTATCATCTTTTGTTATGACAAAAACTTCTAAAACTGATTTGTTTTAGCCTTGTTCATTTTCAAGTATCATAACAGAATGTTGAAATTGAAAACAAAAAATATTTATCTTGGGTTTTTTTTCTTTAGTTTCTTGCTTTCAGCAATCTTGGATATTTAAATTTTTAACACTACATCTGGTTGCCGTCTTGTGAAACATCATTAGAAATTGCTGCTCTCACAAGCCGACTGATATTTTAAAATTCAATAAACAAGAAATTATGAAGCTAATTTTTGCTAATGGAAATGACCACCATCTCTGTACTTTTATAACCACATTGGTTCACGTGAGTGCATCTGTCCTCTGATTGACGTCACCATGGCCGGGGAAAGCCGCCAGTTGGCTCTATACAAGTAGTTGTATGTGTGGTGAGCCTTGGGATTCTTACCGAAATGGTCATTAATTTGATCTCACTTGGGTAAACCTTTCTAGAGGGAACATTCAAAAATAGCTCTGACATGCACACACATATGCTGTGATCTGACTTCTTCACACTGCCATTGGTAGGGTATTATTTGAGTGGCATGAATATAATTGTTGCTAATGATACTGAGTGTGCTTTGCATAATATTTGTGAAAGTTTGTTTTGTTGAACGACACCACTAGAGCTCATTGATTAATTAATCATTGGCTATTGGATGTCGAACATTTAATAATTCTGACTCGTAGTCATCAGAGGAAACCCACTACATTTCTCCATTAGCAGCAAGGGATCTTTTATATGCACTTTCCCACAGACAGGAACACACATACCACGGCATATGACCAGTTGTGATGCACTGGTTGTAATAAAGGAAGGAAGAAAGGAAGGAAATGTTTTTATTTAACAACACACTTAACACATTTTATTTACGGTCATATGGCGTCGGACATATGGTTAAGAACCACACAGATATTGAGGGAGGAAACGCTGTCGCCACTTCATGGGCTATTCTTTTCGATTAGCAGCAGGGGATCTTTTATATGCACCATCCTATAGACAGGATAGCACATACCATGGCCTTTGATGTACCAGTCGTGGTGCACTGGTTAGAGCGAGATGGGCCCACTGATGAGAATCAATACCAAACTGACTGCACATCAAGTGAGTGCTTTATCACTAGGCTATATCTCGCCCCTGGGTGTAAGAGAAAAATCTCCCAATCAGTTGAATGGATCCACTGAGGTGATTTGATCCTGTGACACAAGCATATCAGGCAAGTGCTCAACTGACTGAGCTAAATCCTGCCCCAATACTTGTGAAAGGGGTTTTCTGCTTGATTCCCATTTTTAAAACTTGTTTCCTAAATTTCATGTGGGTCATACATACATGTTAAAAAGCAGCTTAAATATATATAGAGAGAAGATACATGTCCTATAAGTATGTAAGATGATTATGACATGTGTGACATGATATAACATATTTAAAGCAAATTGTCATTCTGTTTGATTATTACAATATGTTTGATTGTCATAAATTAAAAAAAATATATATTGTTGTGGATTTTAAAATAAATCCCTTATAATGACAATGTATGTTTGTGCTGTAGGGGTGGGACGTAGCCCAGTGGTAAAGTGCTAGCTTGACGCATGGTCAGTCTCAGATCGATCCCTGTCAGTGGGCCCATTGGGCTATTTCTCATTTCAGCCAGTGCTTCACAGCTGGTGTAGCAAAGGCTGTGGTATGTACTATCTCAAGCCTTGAAATAAGCGGCTGGTCACAGTCATTGTCCAGTACAAATTTGTAACTTGTCAGTAACAATGTCGATTGCACCGGTCTCCATGTCCGAAGCACACGTTGTAGTAAAAGAGTTTTGGAATCGAATACACTTAATGCACCGATTAAAAAATAATTGATTACAAATGGAAAAAACAGTGTACCAGTGGGATTCGACCGGTTCGCTTGACAGTTCAACACAAAGTTCATCTACAGTGAAGTACCTGTTTAGTAGGACTTTTCATATTCTCGATTTTGCAGGAACTTAAATTGTAAACAGTGATGTCACGCATATTAGTAATTGATCTTTCGTACTTAGCGCATACTTCCTGTGGCATTTTCATTTAAATTTTGCAATTCAGATTGACTCGTGATAAACAATTAAAGGATGTTAAACAAAATAACTTCAATTTGTGCTGTAAAAGAACAGGCAGGTACCGATAATGACAAATCAGCTGTCCCTGTTCCCAGTATCCACGGTGGGCAGCCGCCGATTAAATCGTCCCCCAAACATTTCCAAACGAATATTCCGCAGAGTAGTATCTTAAAATCTAGCACTGAACTAAAATGGTAAAAGGAGGATTTAGTTAATACAAATGCCTCTTTGTGGCTACAGTTTGAAGAAAGCACTTACGACGTGCTCAGTCTGCAAAAAAGTTCAAAACGAAATGCAGTATAATCATGATTTTTCAGCCGCATGGATCGAAGAGTCCACAAATCTGCATGTGTAAAATGCTAAAGATCACTCAGCAACCAAAAATATAGAATATTACCACAAACAAGACCCTGATGACATTAGAGTCTGAGTCAGATCTGAAAGTTCAACAATAATAAATGTCATCATTTGGTGACTATTGCCTTAATTACTGCATTGGCTGTTTAGTAATTAAATATATCAATTATTAAACAACATAAAACATAATTTATTTCATTTGTATTTACAATATTGTGTAACAGGTACAATTTCTTTTATGTCAGGCACAAATTGGTTGGTACAGGACATTTCAAGGCTTGTATCTTGTCTGTAGGATGGTGCATATAAAAGATCCCTTTCTGCTAATCGAAAAAGAGTAGCCCATGAAGTGGCAACAGCAGGTTTTCACTATCAATATCTGTGTGATTAAATAAAACATTTCTTTCCTTCATTCACATTTGTTTACATATTTACTCTGACAAGAGTATTTGTGTGTCTTAACCTTTTGTTTATCTTTCACCCATTTGTCTGGTTCTATATTTTATCCTTGAAAACAATATCATTTGTACAAGGAAATACAATATATTTCAAAATGGATGTAAAAATAAAACAGATGGGGTTCTTTCAGTGTGTATAAATAAACTCTGAAATTGTTTTTTATTTAGAAATGTAAAGTTTTATTTAGAAATGAAAGTATACAGCTAAGAATAACAACTTTGATTTCTCTAATGTAGCTTGACACACTGATAAACAATGTTTATTTTTAATGTACACGCACAGCCCAGGAATGTGGAATGCCTCTAATTCTGGTTCTGTTATTAGTCTATTCTTAGTAAAATGAATGTTATTTCTCTTCATAAAATAGAATATCTTTGCCTGAAATAGTAACTAATTAAGCCAATCGAAAGATCAAAATGATGATCACCATGAGAGGTATTGATTTGTGCTGAGGCTTCTGGCTTTGTAACGGCAGCATTTTTATACTCCAGTCCAGATTTAGAAATAATGACGTTATTTTGAGTCCTGCGTGAAAATAAACATGTAGGTGTGCAACAACAACCGGGAATTATATTAGTGGTTTGTTCAGAACACAAGCAAAATGGGCTTTTGCCTGCCCGAATGTTCAAACAGACTATTACAGTAGCTAGTAGTGGTTCTCTAGGGGCCAGACGGACACTGTAACTGGTACTTTACAACACAATCATGACACTTGGAGAAATCATACAGCTGCTCTTCTCTTTGCACTGAGGTTTGTTATTCAAATTTAATATTTTATTTTCAGTTTAACAAATATATCAATAAATAAATAGGATCCAATTTGTTTTCTCTGCAGTGAATGGCCTTTCTTTTTTCACTGTAGGTCTACATCTTCACCTGTGAGTTGATATTGGCTATAGTATGTGCATGTAGTGAGGGTGAAATCCATAATTTCGAGATTTTAAAATATTTTTATTTACCAGTTTATAAGATGACTCATGAAAAACAGCTAAAAATAGGTAGAACTATATCTTGTTTTCATGCAATGAGAATTGTGATTGGTTAATATGTGCAGTTTTTGAATTGAAAAACAAAGTTGGTTTTTGTGTGGATTTTTTAAAAACAACTTCCTTTGCACATTGGTATTTACTTGAAATACAATCTCCTGACATTGATAGATAATAATTGTGTTTTTAGTGGTGTTGAAAGACTGGCTAACTGTTATATTATAGAACAGTTCAATCTCCTCACATTGGTAGATAATAATGATGTTTTTAATGGTTTTGAAAGACTGGCTAACTGTTATGTTATAGAACAATATAATCTCCTGACATTGATAGATAAGAATGATGTTTTTAGTGGTGTTGAAAGACTGGCTAACTGTTATATTATAGAACAATACAATCTCCTGACATTGATAGATAATAATTATGTTTTTAGTGGAGTTGAAAGACTGGCTAACTGTTATATTATAGAACAATACAATCTCCTGACATTGATAGACAATAATTATGTTTTTAGTGGTGTTGAAAGACTGGCTAACTGTTATATTATAGAACAGTACAATCTCCTGACATTGATAGATAATAATTGTGTTTTTAGTGGTGTTGAAAGACTGTTTAACTGTTATATTATAGAACAGTACAATCTCCTGACATTGATAGATAATAATTATGTTTTTAGTGGTGTTGAAAGACTGGCTAACTGTTATATTATAGAACAGTATAATCTCCTGACATTGATAGATAATAATTATGTTTTTAGTGCATGGTTTTGAAAGACTGGCTAACTGTTATATTATAGAACAGTTCAATCTCCTCACATTGGTAGATAATAATTGTGTTTTTAGTGGTGTTGAAAGACTGGCTAACTGTTATATTATAGAACAG
>JAECMU010228110.1:0-10743 GCA_016106625.1 Dracogyra subfuscus | reverse complement strand
GGTACCATGGAAGGAGTCCTTTGATGTTGTTGCACTGGGGTTGTGATCTATGTTGTCTACAGCAGCAGTTGTGAACACTTTGCCACGCATCTTCGGAGGGCAGATCACTCGTTCTCTGTGAAACTGTTGGCAGACACTGTTGCCCATCTGTGCTGAGAGCTGGAGCACTCTATCATAGGAGATGCTCAGGCCAAGGTGCGACAGTCTGTCGACCAATTCCTTCTTGCGTGTATGAGCATGCAGCATCATCCCTATGTATATTGGAAGTGGGGTCTCCTGTGCAACACTGTACCTGACACTGGTGGATGATGTGGTGCCACGTGTTCGCTTGTGTTTGGTGCTGTTGAACTTCAGTATCTGGCTTGTGGCAGTTGCTGCAGGGTTAGTGTCTGCCATCTGTTCCTTGATGCTGGGTCCCTCTAGGATCATACTGACTAGGGCAAGCAGCAACGGTGGCACAGATTCTTCTTGACATCCTTCAGGGAATCCTGTGAAGGGCTTGGCTTCTCCAAACATGTGACGGCGAACAATCTGTGCAGCGTGGGCAAGATGGACTGCATCACTATCACTGTCCAGCTCGCAGGCTTTGGCAAGAGCAGCACCTACATCTTCTTCAAATGCCATCAGGATGTCTCTCCCCTTGGTGTGTGCCCGCATGTCAGGAAACTGAGCCAGCAGTCTCTGTTTCAGTCGTGTGGAGTGGACTCTCATGTCGAGCTGGACTCCTAGCTGTTCCATTCTGGACTGATAGAGCTGGACAAGGTCAGCCAATCTGAATACTGGTGCTGTCTCCTCATCTTGTCTGATTTCTTCAATGTAGAAGACGAGTTCAGCGAAGACAACTGCCGACATTGCTTGCTCTAGGTTTGTGTCCTGTGATCCTGTTGACTGGGCCTTTCATGTGCGATTGTAAAGTCCTATCAAGCACCGTGGGTGATACTGGGCGTCCAACGCTATCATATCCCCACCACTGAGATGGCCCAGCAGTTCTGTATCACCAAGAAGGGTTGCACAGGCATGCACCCGTCTGTCCACTACCACTACCACCACCACTACCACCACCACCACCACCAGAATTTGATCATACATTACATACATACATTAGATCCATTACATGGGTGCTTCACGATCTACATTGACATTATCTTTGAGATAATGTCAAATGTAGATCGTAAAGCGGCCATATAATGTAAAGCAGCCATTTTGAAATCCAATATGGCGGCAAATACTTGACAATACCAAGTGGAAATTGGTACCATTGGATTCTTTGCCCCAAAAAACATACATTTAGATACCAGAATCACGTCAATAGCTGCATTATGTCCAGAGATAATAGCAAAGCTAGATTTCAAGTGGCGGCCATTTTGAAATCCAATATGGCGGACATAAAGAGAGAATTTCAAGTGGCCCAATATCTGAAAATGTTCGCAACATATTAATGTACATTTGTGCCACATTTGGTGTTTGTATCACAAAATGCACAAAAGGTTTGCTATGCTGCTATACTACAAACCTGTAACACACTTAGATTACGTTTTTATAAAATGAAGTGAAAAAGCAGGTTTTATATCGATAAATACCATGGGAATCCTCATGACCCAATTGCTTGAACTAATTTTGAAAGTTAGTATTCTGATGTCACTCGGTAAATGTCGCTCGAAGCACAAAATGCCTACGTGACGTCAAATTTCACAGACTTTGGGTGCGTTCGTTTCACATCTCCTGGACATGTTCCAACTGTTCTGTTCTGGACAGCGAAAGAAATGAGTTTGGAACAGAAAGTTACTTTACGAACATGGATGCTTCTGTTTAGGAAGTGGCTGCTTCAGCAATCATGATACTTGAATCGGAATAAGATGACACTGACCATGTTGACTATACTGCAGTGTTTGAAATAATACATTTTATATATTTTTGTATAAACCGCAATTAGCCTACATTTGCTATTCGGAACCGGGTACTGGTGCCTAACTTATTGTTATTAGCAATTAGATGCACCGTTTATTATTGGTGGTGGTGGGTGGTGGTGGTGGTGGTGGTGGTGGTAGTAGTAGTAGTAGTAGGGGTGGAGAGGCACTTCCCCTCCCCAGGACGAAATGTAAGATTTTCTTTTCCTACTCTATTTAAATATAGGTAACAATATAGTTTGTGTCCACCCCACCTCCTCAAGGTTGTATCCCCTCTCCAGATATCGCAAGACTTAGCAATATTATTGGTTTTAAGGGTTTGTAACGTGTTGTATTTCTACCATAGTGTGACAACCAATAGCCGATGTATTTTTCGTGCTGGGGTGTCGTTAAACAATCATTCATTCCATTCATTCCATTCGTTTTGTATTTAGATACTTATTTGTCTTAACTTTATTGTTAACGAAAATGTTCACGAACTGTGAAGAAAAACCTCGCAAATGAACAAGAAGCAAACGACAACAATAATACATTGTCCAGCACAATATTCAAGTGCTTACCTTGCATAATCACCGGATCTGAATTCCACTGAGTTTTGTCACGGGTGATTGGCATGAATCACAATTTTCTATACCGGCCTCGGTGGCGTCGTGGTTAGGCATCGGTCTACAGGCTGGTAGGTACTGGGTTCGGATCCCAGTCGAGGCATGGTATTTTTAATCCAGATACCGACTCCAAACCCTGAGTGAGTGCTCCGCAAGGCTCAGTGGGTAAGTGGGTAAGTGTAAACCACTTGCACCGACCAGTGATCCATAACTGGTTCAACAAAAGCCATGGTTTGTGCTATCCTGCCTGTGGGAAGCGCAAATAAAAGATCCCTTGCTGATAATCGACATAAAGAGTAGATCATGAAGTGGCGACAGTGGGTTTCCTCTCAAAATCTGTTTGGTCCTTAGCCATATGTCTGACGCCGTATAACCATAAATAAAATGTGTTGAGTGTGTCGTTAAATAAAACATTTCTTTCTTTCTTTCACAATATGCTACATAACTGATGGTAAAACTTCTGGAAATATTCATCTCTACGAAAACGTTTTGTTGTTATCACCAATATAAAACGTGTCATTGATCCACTTCCGTGGAACCATTTTCCAAATAGTTTTTCCCCATCCTAACCAGTGCCCATCGACTTGTATAGCGATAAGTGTGCTATAATATATGCTGTCATGTCCGTGGGAAATACATAGGAACAATCTCTTGCTACTGATGGAAAAATGTAGCAGATTCCTCCTGAAGACTATGAGTCAAAATCTAAAGTCTAAAGTGCTCTAGTGGTGTCGTTAAATAAAATAACTATTAACTTTCAATTTATGATTAGCTTGAACAATAAAAGTGAATTCACCATAAAACAAGATAAATCACAAACACATTTCCGCCATCACAATATTGCTTTATTTTTTTGTTTAACCAGTACAAACAATATTGTTGGTTTATTCTAAATTAAATTTAATAAAATTATTTACATCAATTTATCTACACAGTTCTTGTCTAGATATTAACACACCAAGTACAGCCGTCCTGGAAGTCTGTCACCAAATCCACACGAGATCACAACCATAAGATCTAGCCTCATGCTTATAAAACCTTTTGTCTACACTTTAGCCTCTAGTGAGTAGTGAGTGTTTGGTGTCATGGAAGCGCCATACAAATGACATGCATGTGACGTAATTAAATATCTGAGTATAGACTTTAAAGTTTTATAAACAAAAGGTCCCGGTTATCTCCAGGATGAAGATCGCAATTATCCTGGACTACAGTATTATACAGATAGGATTGTTTCCCCCATAACTTCACGTCTTAACTTCTACTGTGTGTTACATACATGATATCCACTCTAAATAATAGAAAAGTAAACACATTTACAGCAATTACTTCGTAATGTTTCTATCAAATACGTAATTCGAAGCTGCTACTTTATTTTACCATCAAATCGGCCTATGTAATTACTTCTTTATATTGTTCGGTTGTTGGTTTATATATATATATGTATAAGTAATAATCGAGTAACATGACAAATCCATTTCGATGATCTTAACCTGGGTAATTTTGTAATCATCTATTACCAATCACAACTGATCACAGTAACAGAAATCAACCTATGCCAGTTGGACTCGCACCATGAACTTTCTGCAGAATAGTACAATGCTGTACCTGCAACATCTCTACCAGCTACTACCAAAAGGATCACTTTATGCCAACACTACACTATAATCCACCACCATACATCCCTCAAGGGGAGCTACGTTCAGGAGCTGTGGGTCACGAGTAGTTATAACTGCATCCTTGTGCTATACACCCAGTCCCTAGTCCCTACATCGGCTCCACAATTAACAGATAAACCTACCTACACGGAGGGGATTTGAACTCATGACGCTTTGTGTAAGAGTCGAGTACTCTTCTAACTTATCCCATGGGACATTTTAAACTAGTTATTGCATGTGGGAGCACTTTATACCAATATTACTACACATCATAGATATGCATTTTCTACTTGTTCTCAAATATAAATAAATAAAGAAATGAAAAACAATGCATCTATCATGTGGACTCTTTCCTCCCAACAGCTCCGGTTCAGCTACTACTATGTCACCCGCCACCCACTACTTCTATCGTCTTTTACTACTCTTACCTCCCAACGTTTCCTCCATTATTAAAACATAAGGGTTGTTCCACAGATAACATACAGGGATAGTAGGCGACTGTTTTTTGACGAAAATCCCCAATACATTTTACATTTGTAGCTACCTGTAAAATATTTGTGTCCAAATACGGAAAACCAAATGGGCAATGGACTTTCAAAATGCAGAAAATGACGTTATTTTTTATGCGATTATTTGAAAACAAATGCATACTAGAATTTCGTTTTTAAAGCTTGTATTCACTATGCACATGCACAAATTTTTTATTATTACGTATTGAAATCATCTATAATAAAAGAAAGGTATTCGCGGGTATAAAACATTTTGGTTACATATAGTATGAGATTATATTTGAAACATATTAGAAATGTTGTTGTATATACATAGCGAAATGGATATGCAATTCATATCGGTCGTGATATCATACAAATATCTATAAACATTATTACTGGGAGTGGTGGTAAATAGTGGAGGCCTTTCAAGGTATATGGAGAAAAAGACATATATACCAATATGTCAAACTTGCTGATTGTAACATAGCCTTCATTTATAAAACAGCCTTTTTGCGATCTCATAGTGCCGTGCAAAAACTCTTGTACGGACCATCCGAGCTTTATGAATTAAGACCCATATATTTTAATTATCTAAAAAAGGCATTTTCTTCAGCCAGCAACCGACTGTGCTTCCAACACCAGGACTACTAGAAACACACTGTCTTTGCCGTAATCCATAATTTAGAATTTTAGCGACACAGTGTAAGTTAAGTGTAAGCTAAGTGTGAGTTAAAACACTGTAAATCGACTAACAACGAGTGTCAGTGTGTTTAAAGGGACATACCCTAGTATTTAAACACTAAGACATAGTTTTGACTATTAGAGGCGTTTTTTGATAACTGAAATTATACTTTACTTAAATTTTATTGTTTAAAGTATCCATTTCCGTACATTCGAAGTGTTTTTGGTCATCCTGATGTTTTTTAATATCACAAAATGCATTTCTCATATTTTTAAAAAGGCACGTGCCTCTGAGAAGTAACAGTTATGTAGTCGAGTTTTATTTATTTTAGAGGGTATTTCACCATTTCAAAGTCAAAGACTCATGTTTCACTCAATTGTAGCTTTATTAAAATGTGTTACAGGTTTGTAAATTAAACTAAACTTAATTTTAATTTTCATGAACTGAAACTAGGGTACGTCCCTTTAAGAGTTCCATGGCTGCTAGAAAACCAATAATTCAAGGCCGAATTTACGAAGCGTGTTTTTCTTAATTGCGTGTGTTTGAGTAAATATATATAGCTATACGGGTGTATGTCTAAAACAGGACTCGTAAACTCGGTCCGTAATGTTTAGCTGAACATTAATTCATGGGCTCAATTGACAAAGCCTGGTTTAGACTTACACGCTTGTAACTACAACATTTACTGCGATTAAATACTCGAGTTTAAGAGAAAAAACAGGAATCATAAATTTCGCATTCTATATTTTATATACAAATGCATTATAACATGTAATATTGTCTGCTCATATAAATGCTAGGGGCCTTGTTTTAAAGAGCATCAGATGTTTGTACGAAGTCTTTTCCACGTACACATAATCAGATGGTTTGTTTATCCAAATAAAATGAGATGTTTTTAATTGTCTAGTTCATATAAGCTACAGTAACATTTCAAACAGCTGAGTTGACTACATACACAGAAACGTCCTGATTCTATCCCCCGGACAGCTTCTCCATTGAGTATATACACTAATGTATCCCCCGGACAGCCTCCCCATTGAGTATATACACTAATGTATCCCCGGACAGCCTCCCCATTGAGAATATACACTAATCTATCCCCCGGACAGCCTCCCCATTGAGTATATAAACTAATGTATCCCCCGGACAGCCTCCCCATTGAGTATATAAACTAATGTATTCCCAGGACAGCCTCCCCATTGAGTATATACACTAATATATCCCCCGGACAGCCTCCCCATTGAGTATATAAACTAATGTATCCCCCGGACAACCTCCCCATTGAGTATATAAACTAATGTATTACCCGTCACCACTGGTTCTCTTGTGAGATTCCACTCTTATCACAAATGCGACGTGGTAGAGTTTTGAAGTGAAAATTAATATTCAGACTCGTTATTGTATGTAGCAGGGGGATTAAGGTGAACGGTTTCTGTGACCCTATATATTCTACCTGTACATGAGTGTAACTACGTTATACTGGGCAATAGAAACACAAACAAGGGTCTACAAACAGACTTTCGCCAATTAAGGCCTAAGGCTGTCCTAAATTAAATTAACACAGTCTAGAGTTGAAGTTTGTTTTGTTTAACGATAGCACAAGAGCACATTGACTGATTAATCATCTGCTGTTAGACGATAAACATTGGGCAATGATGACATGTTAGCCGTTTGAAGCAAGTGATCTGCTATATGCACTTTATCGCAGACAAACAGTACATGCCATGGCCTTCATAATATCAGTTATGGGCACTAGCTAGAACGGGAAAAAGCAAAAACAGTAAGAGCATGAGTAAACTAACTCGTATTAAAAGTTCCTTGCAACTAATAGATAAACGTAGCTGGTTTCCTCAAACTATGTCTAAATTATTAAATGTCTGACATCCGAAAACTGATGATTAATTACTTAATGTGCTCTAGTCGTGTCGTAAACGAAACCAAACGCAGACCATACCTGTAAGACTGTCTATAAATGTAGGTATATGTAATGACGTCAAAGCACATACCTGAGCCACAATACACTCGTACGGGAACACATATAACCATACACGTATAACGAAAACACAAATTACATTTAACACTATACAGTTATTACAAAACTTTACGCAGATAACAAAAAGAAAACTTACATATTTTTACTTTTTTGATATGTTACATAAATCAAAAGCTGTACAAGACTAACTATCGTACGGATGCTGAGGTATTTGTGTCGAATATTGCACACCTGTACAATAACTGATATAACTTACGATCGTGCAGAAATAACTGCTCGTACTCCATGAAAACAAATCCATCAAAGTCTGAACCATCGTACAATCACATAATATGCATACAGTGACCTAATTCACTCTCTAAGGCTCGCTTAAGTAACATCATGTCATCTTTTCAAGTGTTTTTGCCTTGCATAGCCAGATACAATGTTACTAAAGTTTAGTGAACCACTTTCGCAAGTTTACGATCTCGTAGTTCAATGCAAAATAAATGTTGCTAAAGAGAGCTTGAGGGAGCTTAAAAGAGGTTTGTAAATTAGGTCCCAGATCGCCATTAGCGACCAAACATGACTCGCTCCTGTCTGCTGGTTAACATATATTCGAATATTTCTCTTGTCAATATTGAGAATATATAAACACTGTGTTATGCAGCACTGATGCTGTAAACGGTATAATATAATTACCCTGAGCCAGGTTAACGTTGTCTACCAGAACGCGTAATGAATATATTACCCATATGCCCAGAGGGCATCATGTTATTTAGTCCATCCTCCATAGCGCGCCAATGTGGTCCTCCTATATAATTAGCTAACTAGTTATCCCTCAAACGTTAGCACATAATCCACCAGGTCGTAAACAAGAAGCAATATGAAAACCATCCACAGTGCCATTTCAGAAATAGAAAACAGTTCCTCCGCATGGTCAATAAACACCGTGTAGACCATCCATCCAGTAATTAGCAACTGACGTGTAGGTCATGTAGAGAGATAGTTACCAGTCCATTCACTGTGAGAAATAGCTAATTAATAATCACCGATGCAGCAGAGTCTATCATGGTACCGTAGGTAATTGGACGACGCAGTCTATATCCATAGTCATAAACGACAATGTAGTACTAATATAGCCACCAGTCTACACGAAGTAAGTAACACACAGACAAAATTCTTTAGTTTGTTCATATATTTATAGTTTTGTTTATATTATGTAGCCTGCTATTAAAGTATATATGTTTAATATATTTTCTTTGACTCAGACCATCTCTTGTGAAATCGAACTTCACTTTAACAATTTCGGGTTTCTTATCTGTGATGATCTAGCTGATAGCTACTGCATCTAGTGCAATACACCACAGTGCTGATGATTATCACATTGTGATGTCTTAACAATGTGTGAACAAAGGTACTGGTCTACACAATGCATGCCAGTGGAATATGTCCCATGGCGTCATATGCTCTCAATGCGCCAGCATGAGCTTTCACATAACCATCCCTTTAGTTGTCCACTGTGTGTAGATAAAACGTCACCATTCCTTATTCTCTGAACTAGCCTGATTTATTGCCTATTTCGATCTGGACCAGCAGACACTGTTGTATGATCTTTCATCCACTTCTAGATGAAGTCTACACAAACAGTCTTCTTTTCTTTGGCTTGCCGTTCCGTCTTCTGGTCAGTTTTAACAGCTTCTTAAAGCGTTTTAGTTTTTGCTTTTCTTTGCTCGTCAGTTTGTCTCTTTCTCTTGTCACGATTTTAGCGAGGTAATTTTTCTCTTTCAATGATAAATGTCTCGCCGCCTTGCTTTCTCTTATAAGTTTTTTCACAACACGTCTTTCTTCTCTGGTTAGGGTCCATTCTTTTGACTTCCGGTTTATAATTTTCACAATTCTACGTTCGGTTTTCAACAGCTTCTTTTCAAGTTCTAAAATATCAAAAACATACCGAATTGAAGTAGGAATAAAATTGAAATAACTTAGGAATAAAAACATATTTAATTGACTTCGGAATAAAACCATAATGAGTTGACTTAAGAATAAAACCATTCTGGATTGATCTTGATTACTCAGAATTAAACCATAATGAATTGATCAGAATTACTTAAGAATACAAACAAGCCTGATTAAAACAATAAAAATAAGGCTATTCCAAAAAAATGATTATGCATTTGGTTGACGGTTTACATGAGGTGAGGTGGTATAACTATTTGGTATGCTTGGTTTGTCTGCTGGAACATGTCCTGATGCAAATAGAAACCAATTGAAAAATGAATATTTACAATACAAATTTAATTATTGAATTTGTGCCATACATAAATGCTAATCCTTAAGCATGCTCAAGCATTTAATTACTGTTATATTTTGCTAATGGTTAGATTATAATCATATATTTAGTATGATTCAATACAATCTGTAAGTACTATCACTTATATAATAGTTTTATTGTTCATACAAACGTGTTCTTGTAAAATAAACAATTTCCACTTTCAAATAACATGACTATTTATGCAAACCTTTGGTTCCCTTCCGTTTCCTCCTTGGAGGGTTTCGTTTCTTCTTTCTCTTGGGGAGTTTTAGCGAGCGTTCACTGTCGCCGTCGCCGTGCTCTTTACTTCGCCGAGGTCTGTCTGTGTCGGTCTTTATTACTGAAAGTAGAAAGCATGCAGTATTGTACAAAAGTGCGTATATATCCGTGGTGTTATTTGTGCAAGACACATATACAGAAGAACTTTTTATTTATTATACAATAAAATCATGATCACATTGATAGATTTTATCCATTTATTTATCGGCTTTATTGGTATATTTTAAATTCATTAATAATAATAAACTAGACTCGATTTAATGGCTGTTTTAGCTTGATGTTAGTTCTCGTGATAATATTCACAAGGAACATAAACAATTGTATAGATTGGGACACAGTTCATAATACACCAAGAGCAAGTTGACTTCAGTCATACTTAACAATGTGTTCATGTTTGTGTGTACCGGTTAGTGCGTACGCGTTTACGTGTACATGTTTGTCCATACTTGTTTACGTGTATGTGTCTGTACGTGTATGCGTCTGTACGTTTGTACGTATTTGTATTAACTTATTTTATTGTACATATTTGTATTTACATATCTGTGTTGACGTGTATATACTTACGACTATGTTCACAGAGCGAGCCGGTATAGCCAGAAATACAGCTACACCTGTTGGGTCCCACACAGACACCGTTGTTTTTGCACAGCGGAACGCAGTAATCTGGAAATTAACAAAAACACCTCACATTGGAATCCCAAGTCAAAATAAACGATAATCAAGTAAGTTATAATGTTTCGATAATTAATAATGAACTAATTTGGCAGTTAATTGGACTGGATAACATATTAACGTGTCTATATCCAGTTACGATTCTCTAACTTTGCCAGAGAATTGG
>JAECMU010228089.1:0-17924 GCA_016106625.1 Dracogyra subfuscus | reverse complement strand
GCAATGGGCAACTGACAATGGCTTTAGATTCTCAAAGGCAAAAAACGGTTTGTATGCATATCTTCCAGAAGCTAGGTCTCCACTTAGATCCACAGTTGTTTTTGGACAAAATTCCAATCCCAGTGGTGGAGGAGACTAAGTTTCTGGGGGTTATATTTGACAGGAAACTATCTTTTGTGCCTCATCTTAAATATGTGAAAAGGTAGGGCTTAAAAGCTCTGAATATTTTAAAAATTATTCGTAATACAGAATGGGGAGCAGACCGAAGGATTATGCTCCGTCTGTATAGATCTTTAATTAGAACTTGATTATGGATGCATTGTGTATGGGTCGGCACGCAAGTCTTACTTGCAGATGCTGGATCCTATACACAGTCAGGGACTTAGGCTTTGTCTTGGTGCGTTTCGAACATCTCCTGTAGAGAGCTTGTATGTTGATGCACATGAAAGCTTTACGAAATATGAAGCTGGATCATCCCTTAATTGGGTTGGTGATACGAAAGTGTGTCTTTTTATCTATTGCTAATAAACATGTTTTATTTTGTTGTGTCCCCAGCCAGGTTAGTATCAAGGGTAATGAAAAGGCAGATTCCGCTGCCAAGTCTGCTTTGGTTTTTGCCTCATGCCAGGGTTGGTGTGCCTTATACCGATTTAAAAAAAAATATTAATCAATTTATCTTTTCGACTTGGCAACATGATTGGGACGGTGCGGTTGCGACCAAGCTTCATGCCATCAAGCCAGTCTTGGGAGTGTGGCAGTCCTCCTATAGACAGTGCAGAAAGGATGAAGTAGTCTTGTGTCGTGCCCGCATCGGACATACATATTTGACCCATTCATTTATCTTGAAGAAAGATCCTCCACCTCAGTGTGAGCACTGTCAGTGTCCTCTGACGGTTCGCCACATTTTGGTGGAGTGTAAGCATTTGTTGGGAACTCGGAAGGATATATTTGGTACGCGATCTGTGATGGAATCATTTCGATTCCATCCAGAACTTATTTTGGAATTTTTACATGGCACCGAGTTTTATTTAAAATTTTAAGTTGATCTATCTGTGATATTTGTATTTTTACACAGTCCTTTACACTGTGTATTTTATTTAATTTTTGACTTTTTATATTGATGTTGTTTAACATCTGATGTTTTCCCTTTCCCTTAGTTTGACACCCAACAGCCGATGTATTGTTCGTGCTGGGGTGTCGTTAAACATTCATTCATTCATTCATTCATTGTAAGCGATGGACGTAGAGCTCTTGGTCTGGTCACTTTAAAGTAAATACACGCTAACGACCGAACTAAGCTTAACAATAGCCTGACGGATAATGAGATCACACGCAGATGTGATGTAGCATGTTATCACTACACCCGTTAAACGAAGAAAAACAGAAAACCCACCTATTTTAAGTATTTCCGTATTATGAATTGATTGAAAGGTGCCTCGCGGATATGACAACATTGTAATGCAAGCAAATTACTACATTCAATATAAATATTAGCAGCATTTTGCTTTTATGTCATTTAATCTAAAACGATGCCGACTGAAGGGTGGAACGAATATTTGTCTGAAATTTACTTCAATTCAAAACACCCAGCATCCTTTTCAGGAGTAAGTAAACTGTATCACGTTGTGAAAAATTAGGGTAAATTTGACATTAGCCTACACCATATCAAGCAGTGGCTCGCTGCCCAAGACACTTACTCGCTTCAGTGATCGTTACGCTACAAGTTCAAAAGGAACAGACTCGTGGCCAGTGGACTGAATGCACGGTGGGATGTTGACTTAGCCGATGTATATAATCTTTCTTCGGACAATGATGGTGTGAAATTCCTGCTGATAGCTATCAATGTATTTACAAGATATCTATGGGTCGAACCCATGAAAAACAAAACACCCGAGTCCGTCATTAAAGCACTAAAGAAGATTTTTATTACTGCACCTCTCCCAGGGATCATAAGATCGGATAAAGGTCGTGAATTTAATAACAAAAAGGTAAAATCCTATTTGAAAGACAAAGGCATTGATTATTACTTTACCCAAAATGAAACTAAAGCTTCCTATGCTGAGAGAGTAATAAGAACTCTCAAGGTTGCTATGTACAGATATGTTACGTATAAACAGACTTATCACTATCTGGATATTCTACAAGATCTAGTGGATGGTTACAATCATAGACCCCACAGGTCATTAAATCAGCGATCACCTTCAGACATCGATGAGCAAAATTAAGCTATGGTGTGGAAAAAGCAGTACATCGATCCATTGAAAACAAAGTCAAAAAAGAAACTATTTAAATTTAAGGTTGGGGATTAAGTGAGAATTTCACATTTGAAATACACCTTTCAAAGAGATTATCAAGAAAAATGGACTGAAGACATATTTATAATAAAGAGGAAATACTATAGAGATGGAATTCCCATCTACCAACTGAAAGATTATACGGATGACACCATTGAAGGTAGCTTCTACGAAAATGAGTTACAGCAAGTCATCAAAACAAATGATAACATTTGGAAAGTGGAGAAGGTGCTCAACAGAAGAGGACAAAAAGAAGTCTTTGTCAAATGGATGGGCTACCTTAAAATGTTCAATAGTTGGATACCAGAAACAGATCTTCAGCAAGTATAAATAGCAACACTTCTTAATCGATCACCAATGTTCGAAGTTAGATGTGCCTATAAAGGGAGAAACAACCAATTAGTATTCATTATGATTTCTGATGTAATGGTGCCAACACCTATTTAAGAGATATATCAGTGTCATATTTGCATTAAAAATATGTCTGGCCCCATGACCTGTCTCGTCATATACGGACTAAACATGACAAAATAAGACAATCTTTTCACCAGTGGCAGCAGCAGCATCATCTATACCGTCAGCAGCAGCAGCATCATCTATACCGTCAGCAGCAGCAGCAGCATATATACCAGCAGCAGCAGCATCTATACCGTCGGCAGCAGCAGCATCATCTATACCAGAAGCAGCAGCAATACCACCATCGGCAGCAGCAGCAGCAACAGCAGCAGCAGCAGCAGCAGCAGCAGCAATACCACCACCGCCGCTAGGTCAAGAGATATCGGGTCCACTTGTAAAAGAAGTGCTTTTTCAGTTTACCATACCTTCCAATGCTGTTTTCGTGGGTCCGAGTGGATGTGGCAAGACTATGTTTATGTATCATATTCTGAAGAGTGGACTCATCAAGCCAACACCTAACAACACCGAGTGGCAGCCCCTTTATGATACTATTCGTGAGAACCTACCCCAGGTTCAGTTTGTGAAAGGTATCCCCTACAACCTACATGATGATACTTTTTTTGATGCACGCAACGACAACGTTTTAATTATGGATGATCACATGACTGAAGCCAAGGATGACAAACGTATTTCTCAACTGTTTACAAGAACTTCACATCACAAGAATGTAATTAATTTTTTACTACTTCAAAATTTGTTTCCGAGAGGCAAAGAATCACGTGACATTGCTCTGAACTCTCATTTTGTGACTTTGTTTAATTCACCAGTGGACAGACAACAGGTGAACGTATTTGCGAGAAGAATTTATCCCAACAGTACTGATCGTTTTATGTCTGTGTACGAAGCAGCTGTTCAACAACCTTGTGGGAATCTGACTACTGACTTACGACCTTCTACTTCCGAAAATGAAAGGCTTAAACCTAATGTTCTAACAACTAATAGCAGCATTTCTCAACAAGCTATAAGAGAACCATCAACTCGAGAGTTGCCTCAATCGAGTAGTATCACCCCACCTGTGAACATCACACACAACGCTGCAGGTGAATACCCTAACATTAACAGTGAATTTAATTGCAGTGAGAGTGAAGATACTTCAGAAATGCCTTCGTGTGACGATTGTGGTGTTATGTTTGAGAATAATCATGATCTCCAACGTCATGTAAAAACCTGGTGTCCAGAAAATGGAGGTGAGCCTTTAAGAAAACGAACTAAACTGGATGAAAAATCGATGAACACTGATGTGAATAATTCCGAAGTTGATAACAAAGAATGGGAAGCTGCTGGCTTAACACAGATGTGGAGATTAACCTTGCAAAACTGCAAAACTGCAAAGAACGCATTAAAGCAAAATGAGAAACGTTTGAAGATAAAAGCAAGTCTGAAAGATGGATTGAAAAGAAATTGGAAAAATGTTGGAAAGGCACTTTTCTGAAGAGAATGGTTCAAGCTATTCAATTTGTGACTTATTTTAGTGAGGCACCCTTCTTTAAACCCATTATCGTTAAAGTCAAGACAATGGACCCAGAGACAGATCCTGATATGCTATCTACCAATATTGAATTGTGGATGAAACCCATTGTAAAAAACATACTATTGCTTGTGGATATATCCGAGGCTGAGGAGTTAGTCAGTGAGCAAGGTGAACAAAGTGATAATGACACTGACATAGACACTGAATAAACATTAATCTCTGTTGTTAAATGTATTGTGTGTATTCATATGTAAGATACTGGTGGGAGTTTCCCTTAATCCTTAACATGTGAAATATGACTGAGTGAGGAAATAAATATTATACAGTATAAAGTTTATGAGTTTTGTTATAATTTCAATGTAAATAAAGCATAAGAAAACCCCAGTCAATTTCAGCATTTTTATTGGCTCATTATATTAAATAAATACACAAATATGCATAAAGTCAGGATGTATTGGACACATAAAATTCATATATATTTACATTTATTACATATAACATCATATATCATGTTCAAAAGACCACACTCTTACTTTTTATAAGGTGTGTGTAACCTCGCATATGCAGTTAATTATTCACAGCACATCTATACAAATACATGTTTGCCAAGCGTGTTGACAGTAATATAATATTCAAGTATATGCTTAACAAAATACTATACAAAGAAATGAAGTGGTTCTGTAAATTTAGGTTAACTCAATTTTGTAGTGTCCATGTGCCAGTGTGTGAATACCATCTTCTAGAAAATAGCGTTTGTCATCAAAGGAACTTAAGCTGATTTTATTTCGACAGACACTGTAAAGCTGATGACCCTGACTGTGAATTTGTGGCATTTTGTGTCGAAGCTGAACATGATCAAACAAACACTGACTGTACATAGAATGTCTCAGCTGTTTCTTTATGACAGTTTTACTGACACCTTTGGCTGTAATTTTATCTTTCCCATCATAGGAAAGCGAATACATTTTAGCTCTAAGACCTACAAACTCTTCCATAATACTACCCCCTAACTCGCCCTTCATTTTCCCCAAGACTTTAGCATTGACTTGAGAATAGTTCAAATGGGTAGGATCATAATTACTGGTGTCGAATAAGTGAGAATGACCAAGCATGTCAGTGTAAATATCATTCGCTTCTATCTCATACAAAAGAGAATCAGTAGCTGTGAAACAGAGCTGGGCTTTTTGACCATACTTCTTCTTAATGAAGTTATATTGAAAATCGTACATGAGTATTGTTGACATGTCTAAAATCGAAAAGCCAGCATAGAGTGGGTTGGTTGATATAAAGAGAAGGAAGCTTTCTTCAGGTGAACTGCCGCCAAGTCTGGATTAAACATTTTAAAAGCTTCAAATATTGGTTTTGAACATAGCTTTCTCAAACGCTTTTTGGTGTTGACCAGTTCGACGTGAACGTGCTTTCTAACATTCATCATACTTCGTCCAAAACATGAATTGTTAGCCAACTTGAAAAATGCCTTCTCAGCTTCATTTTTGGCCACTTTTCTTTTTTCAGTATTGAAGTCGATATAGGGTTTTAGCCAATGAGATTGAGTGAATTGTATAGCCTTGTATATCGTTTTGAGAATCAAGCCTTGTTTTAGATAGAATTTCAAGTTTCTGTAATGAAGGACATATCTGTGTTTATCGTTGAGATTAGGAACAAGTTTTTTGACAGGTTTTCCCTTAATACATAATTTGTTTTTTTAACTCTTGAGAGTGTTGATACATCATGTTATCTGTGACTGTCATGGATTCTGGGGCAAGAGGGTAATCGTTATGACGATCGTGTAAGTTGTTAGGGTATTCGAGATCTACCTCCAAAATATAGCCAACATCAGAATTGTCTGGAATAGTACTTATATCAAAGTGTTCAAGATCATGGGAACTTACCCTCTCAGGCGTTGTTGGATCACTTGGGTTGTAATCCTGGAGATGGGGATTATTGGCTTTAGCATACTTCTTGGTAATCATAGATATTCCACCTCTCAAACCCTCTTCTACCATCAAATGCATATCTAAATATGTGAGTAACTCCAGCTTGACATCACCCATCTTTAACATGGCATCCCATCCAAGCCCAGGTAAAGTGTAACAATGGGCACTGTCTAACCCATAGTACTGAAGACATAAATCCCAAAAGAATGACATCCGTTTTCATGTACAAATCGTGATAATCTCCCATTGTTTTCAGATTAAATTTGGTCCAGACGTTTTGTGCATGTTCATAATCACTCTGTGAAATATGACTGTCTTTCAATACATTATGGATGGAAGATGGTTAATGTCAAATTTTGATGCATCATCCATATAATCGTAGGGATAAACCCCTTTTCTCAACAGTAAATCAATCTTGTCAGAGCTAAATTCCCGCTTTAAGTGTTTAAATGAATCAGTACCTTCTGCTTTTAGATTTGTTACCAGTGTATCCAAAGATACATTTAAGAATTGAAGTGAATCTATGAATCTTAAATTGCCCAGTGAGAAAGATATGTATTTTTCCATATTGTTAGCAATGCAATCTATTTGTCCTCTGTAGGTTTTATCCAACTGTTTTATAATCAAACATGAGAAAACATAGTGAAATTAATTGTGGTCTGAAGCCATCCTGATAAATCCAAACGGGCGTCCATGTTGGCTGGCAAAAATAAAAAAATAGTCAGCTGACGCCCTCTAACTCACTGAAAACAACTGAAACAGTTTGTAATGGAATCTTGTTTATCTCTATTACAGATTCTAACAATATGTATTGAATTTCTTTGGCAAATTATTATCGTGACATAGGTTCGAATCCCTGATTTTACATTGATCATCGTTAATCTTAGAGATCAGCTAAAAACATTTTGGCGAATCACAAGTCTAAACGCTTGATTCCATGGATTCGGATTTTGCACATGTATCTGCAGTGTAATGTCCAGTTTTCAAATTATGTGTACCTAGGCACGTTGGAAATGTTTGATAGGTACCATCGAAAATATTTGCTATGATTCCAGTATGTTTAACAAATAACTGTAAAAGATCCCATACCAAGTTACTCAAGTGCTATTACATCTTTTGTGGGGTGAAAGACCCAGATGATTTTTTCTTCCAATAACCTTATGAACAGATATGTTAACCAGTTAATCTTTCCAGTGATGCAGAACGATGTCAATAGTGTTTGTTTTCGTTTGCATTATCTAGTGCGGAATAAAGGCAATCAGTATACCAGATTTTGCTTGTGTTTGGTTTAATACATGACTGTCTACCTTCAAGTGACCATGGAACATATCAAAGAACCCAACATTATTAGAGATTGTTATTATAAACACTTTTCAGTTCCAATATTTGTATTGTATGGATGATAATAAAGCTGCCTTTATTAGTGAGGTGGCAGTTGGGATTTGATTTGCGTTATTAATGTTAATAGTGTATCTCTGTGTGTATGAGTGTGTGTGTGTGTGTGTGAGTGTGTGTGTGTGTGTGTGTGTGTGTGTGTGTGTGTGTGTGTGTGTGTGTGTGTGTGTGTGTGTGTGTGTGTGTGTGTGTGTGTGTGTGTGTGTGTGTGTGTGTGTGTGTGTGTCTCTTATGGAAACAGACATTAATAAGTATCGACAATGGCAATAATATATTTGTTCTTTTAGACAGTATCATCGACACCATGCAGTATGGATTAAAAAAACAAACCACAATCATTAAGTCAGTCCTAGAACAAAATCAACAACCACTGAGGAGATTCGAACCAAGGACTCTCAATATGAATCCAGCGATCTACCAAATGAGCTAATACGTAAATTCCCAAGAGCCACCTCCATTAGGAGCTCTTTAACTCAACAATGCAAGCGTAAAATGGCATCTGTCTTGTCTGATTACTCACAACAACAATTTTGTCTGTTGAACACGACCACTCTGTCTATCTTGTAAAATCAGAACAGATCCACTACCCACCATTGGTCGTGTACGGGTTTCGTATGGTTGTAGCTGCGGTCAGCACTATAATCTGAGTTGGTGTTCCCATTAACGGCCCTAGAAGGAACACCATCTGCATATATAGATGACTGATATGCAAACTTCTATAAAGCAATATTTGTTTCCGATCCGTGTCCTAAAAATATAGAAATGTATAATCTCTTTTTGTTCGAAAGTAAGCAGATTCCTTGTGTCGCAAATGTTCAGTTTTATTGACTACATTAACACGTTGCCATGGAAACTAAATAAATCTGTTACAGTCAAATTATGGGTGCAACAATCTGGATCAACTTCAGACGCATAGCATTTTCTCAGACCAAGTAACTTGTTAATGACGAATTCAATTGGGGCCGGTTTCAAAAACGATTTTTTTATTATTATTTTTTTGGGCCAGAGGTTCTGTTTTCAGAAATGGGGTGGGGTGGGGGGGGGGGATGGGTTGTAATATATCTTTGGACACATTTTTACACCCACGGAGCACACTTCTGATTACCAAAAAGACCCAAAATATTCTGGTCATTGTATACAGCTATGAATGCCTCTGAGGTGGCACCTCAAAAAAGTGAGAGATGTCTTTTTTTTCTTTCCCAAATGTAAAATTTGTAAATTCTTTCTTGTTTACCACCATGTTATCGCTAGTACATCATTCTTGGTAGATTATCAACGTATGTGTTTCACTGCATTTTATAGAGAACTAAGTACTGACTATTCCTCTTTCCTGGCATCAGCGACATCTAAAGTCTTCAAGAAATACAGAAGTGGTGATGCGAACATTACCGCCAGCAGAATGCATTTGTATCGTCTAAGCAACTAGCAATACAATTTCTCAGTGACCTTATATTGGCACTTTGTTATCAATTAGAAAAAGGATGACAGACAATGAGTCGAGACGATGTCAGCAAGATCGTTGCAAGAAAGTAAAAAAGTAAAGTTTGATTTATTTAACGCCATTAGAGCACATTGATTGTTTTATCTTATCTTCGGCAATTGGACGTCAAACATATGGTCATTCTGACACCTTGTTTTATAGAGGAAACCCGCTGTCGCCACATATCTTACAATAGACAGGAAGGGATATTTTATTGTGCGCAGGATTGCACAAACCACGACCTTTACACCTACTCAAGGTTTGGAGTCAATATCTGGATTAAAAATCCCATGCCTCGATTGGGATCGGAACCAGTACCTACCAGCCTGTAGTCCGGTGGCTTAACCACTTCGTTGCAAAAGAACGTAATGGATACAGTCACGTTTTTCAGTGGGAGTTGCAAGGTTTTATTTGTACATTACATACAATTACCAATGCAAGAACGACGCGTGTCTAAAAATATTAAACAAGAGTATGAATCATTCAAAGAAATGAGAAAAAATCTAATGAATAAATCAAAAACCAAATGTAAACAATGAATTAAAATTGCACAAGCCTTCAATAAAAGGATAGAGAAACGAGTTTACAATATTCGTGCGCAGAAGGCAGCTTGTTAAAACAGTCGGAAGAAGCGTTTAACGTTGTCATCATTAAGGAAACATTGCATAATATGAGGACAATTGCCATAGAAGGTATGTGGTCACTTGTACAATTACTCTCGCAGTCAGTCAAAACAAAAGAAAATAGAGAACAATCTTGTGAAATTTTTTTAGAAAACTGAGCTAGAAAATAGAATAAAAGAAGACAAATTTTGAGAGAAAGTCAAATTGAAGAGATGCTTACGGATATAACACTAGATTTTGAAATATCTGATCAAAGATTTTCTTCACACACTGATCCGCGCAGCACATTCGACGATCGTCTGTGTCATTAGATCTGCAAGCAGTGTGATTGGCACACCATCCACACAATGTCAAAATCAGAACACTTAATGAATTAATCATGATTTAAAAGTTGGCAATATGGTCTTCCATCAGAACTGAGTAGCCAATGATGACTCTAGGGAAGAAGGATGTGACGCTGTTTCTACTACACAAGGAGAGTTTTCCATCAAGCGAAGACGTAAATCGGATGACCTCGCCGATGTGTTTCTCAGTTTGTACTATATCACGCAATGGTTGGAGGATCCATCATACCTGTATTTTGAGCTGGTGGCGCAGCTAGACAAAGAATACTGTGCTGTCACTGCTTGTCTGGATGTCACTACAAAGGTAGCGAGTGTCAAGATGATTGATGTTGTAAGCGACCATATAACCATTTATTGTCCACATCTTGAATGCAATTCGTTTAACAACAGGATACATTGCTAACGTGTCACACTCAGGGCAGGATGGAGCACAAGCCTATGAATTCTAGATGTACACATATTGGCAAATACGACGCTTGAAGTCATAAATAACTAAACTGAGTACTGGATGATCGACCGTGCAGCAGACTGCAGATTGTGGGTGTTGATCACTCTTTAGATGAACAAACATCAGTAACACTAAACAGAGGATTGACATCCACAACCTTATAAAGGTATCTACTCTCTTCACATATTCGGCATCTAACATACACACCCTGACACTCATAGCAATTACTAAGCTCCTCTCACCCAGTGACACATCTCACTCCTCTCAGAAATGAACTTATTTGGGATATATGCTAACGATGCCGATGAACCGATGCCCGATGAACCAAACTACAATACGCACCACTCACTAATGTTGGTTGTGAATCAGAATTTGTAAAATTCAATAAAATAGTTCCAGCAAAACTACTAGTGTTAGTATCAACTGTCAAAAGAATATCGTGGTCACCAATGGCTTAATTGTGCATTCAGAATTTCTGGATAAGACGGAGTAAGAAAAACTGCAAATCTAAATGGCCTCAGAAATCACCATGTGTTATGGCATTTCCAAAAATAAAAACGTGGTTATTGTTACTTGCCTAATAAAATCATCAATCTACACTACACTGGCGAACCGAAAAACACCGTAGGTTTAAGCCTATCCTTTAAGTACAATGACTACTACTATACTACTACTAGAGGTGGATGTAGGCCAGGGATAAAGCACTCGCTTGATACGTAGTCAGTCTGGGATCGATCCCTGTTGGTGAGTCCACTGGGCTGTTATGTGCTATGCTGTCTGTTGGATGGTGCATATAAAAGATCCCTTGCTACTTGTGAAACAAATGGACCGGAATTTCTCTGAGACTATCAAATTACCATTACATCTAATAGTCGATTAATCAATGTGCTCTAGTGGTGTCATTAAACAAAACAAACATTAACGCTATTATTTTGCTACCACAATAGTTATTACTACTACAACTTCTATTTGTTCTGCTACTACCACAACCAATACTACTACTACTACCACTGCCACGACTAATATTTTTAATACTTTTACTACTATTATCACCACCACCACCACCACCACCACTACTACTACTTCTACTACTACTACTACTACTGTATTATTATTACTAATACTATAACTACCACCACCACCACAACTACCACTACTACTACTGTATTATTATTATTATTATTATTACTAATACTATAACTACCACCACCATCACCACCACAACTACCACTACTACTACAATATGTAGTAGTAGTATGTAGAAGATAAAATCATCGGATATCTTTACATGACAAGTGAATACGAGCGGGATGGTGCATCTCAATTGTAAAACGATCGATGAAAAACAAAACTGTGTGTGGGAAAGAAAGTTTGTTGCATCATGTTTGTCATGACAAGAACAGTGAATTACTGTACACTCTACATTATTTTCAATAATAATTGCAATCAACGTAAACCTCTATATTGGACTGTGTCATTACAAAGGGTTTCCCGCAGAATAAACAGTATGAGCGGTAGGAATATATCTTGTATAGAGTGTATAATACCAAATCAAAACCCATAGACAATAGTAATATATGTGGCTAAAACTCCTTCCTGCAGCGTATCAATAAACATAAACACCACAGATATAAACACTACAACCCCTCACCCTAAAAGTGATTCAGAAAAACATTGGTGGTGAAGCTGCTAATTTCAGAGATAACTGGTAGCGTCCATGACCATGACGTTTCAAGAACAAGGCTACTTGACACAGTGGTACTAGGTGAAATATAATTGCATTATGTTTTTGCCCAAATTAAACTATTTGTTTTTACAACCAACACACATTTATCACTAATCACATAACGTGCTAAAGAGTAGCCCATGAAGTGGCGACAGCGGGTTTCCCTTCACCATATGTCTGGCGCCATATAACCGTAGTTATAAATGTGTTTAGTGCATTGTTAAATAAAACGTTTCCTTCCTTCCAATAACAGGATTTGTGGTGTTAACTTCTCTATCAATAGTTTAGTACACCCCGAACTTCGACCCAGTCGGAAGTTATTTGGTTTAGTTCTACATAGAGGGCCACACGCACATGGTTTTGTGGGTTTTGGATAGGGCTTTAACTGTTTAAGAGAGGTCGCTATTTTAAACACCATTCACACCTACAGGTCCATATACAATGCTATATATGTTCTATTTTCACCTACGTATTAAATGAATAAATTCTAAGGAAAATAAAAATTGAAAACAAAAATTGGCGGCCTTTTTTGAGGGAGTGGCCGATGATTAATAAATAAATGTTCTCTAGTGGTGTCGTTAAACAAAATACATTTCTTGCTTTTGTTTTTCAAGGTAAAGTTGGGTGCCCAAAATCACATAATTTGTTTGTAGAATTTGGAATTACTATTTTGTTTTAAATTATTAGTTTTATTAGTATTTTTATTATTAATCAAATAAACAGTTTAGCATAACGTACAATTAACTAAGTAGCACAGACTATTTGTATAAAAAGATAAATAACAGCCAAATTATCAAATATATTAAGTAATTAATAATTTATTTTCATGTTCTTGTGTTTAATGTACAAGCGAACGAGACGGGAGTCAAGGGGTTTATCTCCGAACCACGTACTGGAATAAACAATCAAACTCGGGCAAACACAATCAATATATTCGGGCAAAATCAGCTTGCCTGAAACCTTTTTACCTTGCATTTCCATAATTTTATTCAAAATATTAGAATGTAAAAATGCATAGTGATTCGCTTACAATTCTTTATATCACGGGATGGGAATTATGTGGCTTGTGCTACAGTTGTTTTTTCTACCAGACACAATCCATTCCATGAGACTGCCCGACTCGCCATCAGCAATGGCTATGGTTTGTGCTATCCTGTCCGTGGGAAGTGCAAATAAAGGATCCCTTGCTGCTAATCGGAAAGAGTAGCCTATGAAGTGGCGACAGCGGGTTTCCTCTCAAAATCTGTGTGGTCCTTAACCATACGTCCGACGTCATATAACCGTAAATAAAATGTGTCCAGTGCGTCATTAAGTAAAGCATTTCTTTCTTTCGTTTCTCCAAGTTTTACGCAATTTGAAGATGGACACTTTCGTACCACCATCCCTTAATTGGGGTGGTGATACGAAAGTGTGTATTTTGTTGGGTGCCCAGCGATGTTAGCATCAGGAGTAACGAGAAGTCAGATTCAGCTGCCAAGTCTGCTTTGGATTTGCCTCATGTCAGGGTTGGTGTGCCGTATACTGATTTTAAATATAGCATTAACCAATTTATGTTTTCGACGTGGCAACAAGATATTGACGAAGCAGTTGCGAACAAGCTTCGTGCTATCAAAGCAGTCTTTGGAGAGTGGCAGTCATCCTATAGACAGTGCAGGAAGGAGGAGGTAGTCCGGTGTCGTGATTGCATGGGCCATACATATTTGAGCCATTCCTGGAAGACAACAGTGTTCTGTCCAAAACACAAACTGGATACAGAAAGTACAGGAGCACAGCAGATCAGCTTGCTCTCATTGCCCAAGAAATAGAGAATGCATTCCAAGAAAAGAAGGTTGTCGCTATTTTCTTTGATCTGACAAAAGCGTTTGACAAGGTATGGCGAGAGGGCCTGCTGCTGAAGGTACTTCAGAGTCGGGTATCGGGGAGAATGTACAAATGGATACGATGCTTCCTACAAGATAGATCAGCAAGATGGATACATGAGTGAGAGCGTGAAGATGAGAGAAGGAGTTCCACAAGGAGGTGTCATTTCACCCTCACTCTTTCTCCTGTACATCAACAACATTACCTCCATACTCCCAAGACATGTGTCGAACACCCTACATGCAGACGACCTTGCTGTATGGAGTGTAGCAGACCACACTACATCTGCAGCCTACAGGATTCAAGAAGCTATCCGGAGAATACACCAGTGGACAGATGACTGGGGTCTCCAGATTAGCGAAATGAAAACCCAGGCAACAGTTTTCTCTCTAGCAACAGTCAAGGAAAATATCACTCTCAAGTTTGGAGACAGAACACTACCCCAAGTAGAAACACCTGTTTTTCTAAGAGTAAAACTTGACCCACGACTGTCATGGAAACCACAAATTGAAGAAATGGCAGCAAAAGGAATTCGGAAGTTAGCCCTGCTGAAAAAACTGTCGGGAGCTAATACTAAAATAATCAAGACTGTGTACACAGGAGCAGTCAGACCAACATTAGAATATGGAACCAGTGCATGAGCAACAGCAGCCAAGACACACACCAACCAACTGGACCGTGTCCAAAATGTTGGTCTAAGAACAATCCTTGGAGCCATGAAAAGTACTCCCATTTCCATAATGGGAAAAAAGCCCAGCCGGAGTTGAGCCTCCTGAGAGCAGAAGACAAGCAAAGCTTCTCACCCATGCCGAACAAATGAAGAGGCTGCCAGACCATCCACTGCACGACAGGCTTCAGGACCTCACCAAGAACAGGCTCAAACGGAAAAGCTTGAACCATTTGGTCAAACAGCATCAAACACGACAAACTGACATTCTGACAGACAACCTAGAACTATGCGAAAGACTGAACACAAGCACCTGGCCACAAAAACCTCTGCTTGGAGAGATCAGGACCAACATCCCTGGCATAACTGTGAAGAAAGACCAGAGTGACATTGAGCTGAAGGCTCTGACTATGGAGGAGATAGATAAACGATACCCTGCGACAACCTGGACCCACATCTTCACTGATGGATCTGCAGAAATTGCCACACGAAATGGAGGATGTGGCGTCTACATCAAGAGACCAGGGTTGCCTTCCGTTTCGCTGTCAAAACCAGGTGGAAGTCTGTACTCCAACTACAAAGCTGAACTCCTGGCACTCTACAATGCTACAGAGGCTCTGAAACTGTGGGTTCAAAAACCCAAGAAAGCAGTCTTTCTCTCAGACTCCCTATCAGCATTGCAGTCCTTAACCTCTGAAAAACCTGATGACACGCAGAAGAGACTAATGGACAACATCAATGAGCTTGCCCAATCAACAAAGATTGTTTTGCAGTGGATCCCTGCACATAGAGGCATAGCAGGCAATGAAATTGCTGATCAGCTGGCAAAGGAGGGAGCAAAAAAATATCAGTCCCTTTCACATTTATTATATAAAGAAACCAGAACTGTGATCCACAACAAGCAAAAATCCACCTTCCTTGCTTTCATTGGCGGATACAGTCCACATAAAGATCCTCTCCACCAACTGTCTCGCCACGAACAAACAACAATCTTTCGTCTGAGGACAGGTCACTGTGGACTAAAAGGACATCTAAAAAAGATTGGTATTCAGCCCTCGTCTCTCTGTGATTGTGGGGAAGATGATTAAACACCAAAACACTTCCTGCAGTCCTGTCCGCTCTACAGTAGAGAAAAAAAATAAAAAAATAAAAAATGAATGAATGTTTAACGACACCCCTGCACGAAAAATACATCGGCTATTGGGTGTCAAACTATGGTAAATGCAACAACCACAAATCAAGAATGATACAAAACACAGTGTAAAGGACTGTGCAATAAATACAAATACAAATATCACAGCATTTTACGGACACCGAATTCTATTAAAAAGTTCAATTTGTGCTGTATTGGCCATTCTCAAAGAGAATGTTACACCCCAGCACCACGATGAGGTTACAGCACGCGCAGGGGCTACTGTAGAGAGAGGCAACACATCTGGCCTTTGATTACTACAATGGATGCCAAGCTTTGGGGCTCTGCAAACGATCTGCGCCTGACAACCCATGTTGCGACCCTTACAGGACAAAGGATTTGACACAACCAATCGAACGCTGAAGAAGAAAACAATTAGCCATTCATTTATCTTAAAGAAAGATCCTCCACCTCATTGTGAGCACTGTCAGTATATTCTGACGGTGCGCCACATTTTGGTGGAGTGTAAGTACCTTAATGAAAATCGAAAAGATATATTTGGCTAACGTAATGTGATGGAATCATTTCGAATCCATCCAGAATTTGTTTTATTCTCAATTTTAATTTTTTAGCACAGTTCTTTACACAGTGTTTTTTTTATTTTTTTATTATTTTATTTGAGTCTTGAAATGTTATATTGAAGACGATCATCACTTACTGTTTGCATTTACCATAGTCTGACACCCCGGAGTGTCGTTAAACATTAGTTCATTCATTCATACAATCCTATATAACTTTGTTATCCAGATTGGGCGGTTTTTTATTTTGGATTATATTAATCTACGGCTGTTGGGTGTCAAACATTTGGTAATTCTGATATGTAGTCATTGAAGGAAACCCGCTACATTTTAGTTAACGCAGCAATATATCTTTTATATGCACTTTCCCACAGACAGGAAAACACATACCACGGTATTTGACCAGTTGGAACAAGAATGCATTGAAACAATTGAGCTAAATCCCGCACCTCTCTTTACAAAAAACAAAACAAAACAAAATGGGCGCCCGTATCTCTATTGTATACTCACCCATCCCCTTATAAACGTACGTATTGTATACTCCACAAAATCAATAAAAAGACCGGATATATTTTCAGCGTTTGTCTTCACATATACAGCTTCTTCTGTTTTAAGGTGGTGTCGTTGTGACGTGCTCTTAAAATCAATAATTTAAAATTTATTTGGGTTAACGACACAATTTATTCATTTCAACTGATTTCTGTGCTTATATCCAATTAAGGTTTAAGCACGTATTGCTGGACACACATCTCAGCTGTCTGCCCAGGACAGTGGGTTACATGTTAGTGGATTAGTGACAGAGAAGAGGGTGTAGTGGTCTTACACCTACTCGCGAAGTCGTTAAAACTCACTTTGGGTGGGAGCCGGCGTAATAGACTAGCAAAAATACCCCCTAGCCAAATTATACCCGGGTTATGTCTAATTAACGTGCTTCTCTCGATTCACTAATGTTAAAACCTATACTAGCTCCGGAATTTTATTTTTGACCGACAGTTTAAAATTGCGTCCAATTTCCTTACTCTTATTAATATTATTATTACAATTTAAATTAGTATTATTTAATTTGCTTTTATTAAGATGTACTACCGTCACGGAAGTGAAGCAACTCACGCTAGATACAAACTACAACGTTAGTCTATTGTTTGTTCTACTATCCACCATGGTAAGGTCTTTCTATCTATCGCGTCGATAACAAAGCCTGAAAGGACCCTAACCAAATCGAGAGCTGTAGTAACCTTATTTGAATTTAAAAGATTCGCCCCTGATGCGACGCCAGCACACGATTTAGTTGAGTCATTCGGCTTGATGGAGTTGTTAACAGTACGGACTTAGTCTTTGTAATAACATTGTACCAGCTGTAGAAGTCGGGAGGACGGGATATAGGCACTTGACCTCCCTGGGACCGACCCGTAGGAGAACCCCTGCTCTCCATGATACTGACCGCACGCTGATAATTGGGGCACTCCCCCCCACACACACACACTCCCCGCAGTTCGCACACGAGACTATTCTA
>JAECMU010228040.1:0-20580 GCA_016106625.1 Dracogyra subfuscus | reverse complement strand
CACCTGTTAACACAAAAAAATACATACATGTAAGTAATGTACAGGTACATGTATCAACATCAGCAAAATCAGAGTCAATTTTTACAGCTGTCCAGTCATTAGTGATGACCAACATGTAATAAATTAAGACCAACCCTTGCCACATACATGTATTACTACTACAAAAGGTTTTTTTAAATACTTATTCGTTCAAAACTAAAAGCAATAATGCACACACACTTTATTAGCAAAAGACATATATTATAAAACAAAATCCTAATTAAAAAAAATTAATGTTTTTACATTTAATTTTAACTAATTCTTAGTTTGCTTTCGACAAACATTTTAGAGTATATACTGTAGATCCTGAAATTAATGCGATCATAATATTAATGCGAAAAATGCGAGGCCATGCTATTCGCATTAATAATATGACGCATTTATTTTTATGTTTTGTCTGTATTAAAACAAAACAATATTTTTTTTAAATACTGATACATTTAATAAAACAAAACGGACAACATTTAAAATACCAATACGTTTATATAACACAACACATACCATCGTAGGCGCGACAGTTTAATAACGCTGACTATGGGTAATGGAGCCCGTCGATCTCATCCTAAACAAAGTATAAACACAACTGGAGCGGTCTACTTGTCTAAGAGACCAACAAGCTGCCAGCCACGTGTAATGATTGCTTTGTCTTTGGCCACCTTGTCAAAAGCCGACACGATTCATCGCACATGAATAGGTTTCAACATGCTAATTCTGAGATCGACCGTTTCTTTGTTTTTCTTCTTGAAATGGTATAGCCGGAAATGTCGGAAAAGGAAGTGATAGCTAAATACACGTGTCATTTCGAATTAAGAATTAATTCATTTTGCAGACACTAATTTTGCACTAGAATGTTTTATTTATTTATTTTTCAAAGCATTGTGATGAAAAACGATATTTCAAAGGGAGGCCACTCGCATTAATTTCATGTCGCATTAATGTCTGACCACCGTGACTCGCATTAATTTCAGGATCTACAGTATCTATCTATCTATCTACATGTATACTGGGCCAAATTTATGAAGTTTGTTTTAATGTTCATTATAAGATTGTAAGTCGAAGAAATCAGGCCTCGATAGTTTTGCCCATGTTAAAATTAATTAACATAAGCAGGGATTCTCAACAACAAAATTAATTATCTAGATATGGGATCAGTGATTTCAAAAATGTACTAGCCATGATTAAAAATTCATTAGCCCTATTTTACATAAAGTTAATACAAGTTTACTAAATAATAGTAATGATCAGATATGACACCTAAAGAGGAAGATTAAGCTTAAAAAGACTAACACTGGAGGTTGGGGTGTGGTCAGGATATTATTATTTACAAAACAGACTCAACTACATACAAGTGGCAGGCAAAACAAAATCCCTAATATTTTTTAAAACCCCCCTCAACAATTTTACCTCCCCCAAAATAAAACCCCAGTAACAACAAGAAATATGCCCCCAAATATATAAGTCTATAAAACAAGCCCACACAGTAGTACACATGCACAACCAAAAAGAAAACTCATTAAAAAACAAAACATTTTATCAGTGACGTAGGAAGATGGCAAGAGAGTGGGGGCTGGTCATGTGCAAAGTCTTGTGATATAAACAACCATTCTGGGAGTACTACTAAAGCAATACATGTCGCTTGGGCAATGCTAATTTCCTACGTTCAAGGGCCATAATTGTTGATTGAAGAAAAATTAAAATATAATTTAAAAAAATAATACAAGAATATAAAGACTGTTATTACAATTCAAAGACTTTCAAGGAATTTAAAGATCTCTACATATAAAACACGGAAATAATCAGGGCAACACAATTTTGTTAGTGCCACATCAATCTCTACCCATACCAACAAAAATCTTTAAAATTTACTATTGGAAATGAAATGTAAGTTGTAGAAGTGTCACGAGGGGTATATGGCTTTTTATGGACCCCCTGTGTGTTCTTTTAACCCGAGCCGAAGGCAAGGCTGCCAAGGGGGTAAAAGAGCACACAGAGGGTACATAAAAAGCCATATACCCCAAGAGATGCTTCTACAACAAATTTATCTTGCCGACATGTTAAACCATATAGCAAAATAATCAAAATAATGCCAGACAACAATTGTTAACAATTTATTAACGGAGCTGTACCACGCGGATGCGAAGGAAACCACTTGCCAGTGACGAAAAATAGTTCCACCGATAAATGAGTTTTTAACTTCAAATTTCTGTAATTATACGAAATTTTCTGAAACAGATATTAATTAATTTATTGATTATCAATATTATTTATAATCTAATTATTGCTTTAGCTTTACTTGGGGTAGCTGGAAACTTGGAAATTACAGACAGGATATAAGAGAATTTGGCTCCGCCCACAGGGATATAAGGGATTTGTCCAACAGCAAACAACCAATGAGATTAAAGAATTTTACATGAAGGCTAGATAATAGACTACAAACAACTAGACCATTGTGGAAGGAAAAATTTCCTTCCAAAAGAAAGGAATAAAAGAACATTTAAAAAGACGATATTTTCCTAATAGTTTTTTTTTTTTTTAAATCATAGTGCCATTTGTATTGTTTTATCTTGAATCATGCACGTGAAACGATAAACATGAAAACATTTTTTTTTTTTTATCGCATCAGTGAAAAAAACCCACAAATTGTATATATTTTACATAAAGGAATAAATAATATAAACAAGGACTAAAAGTTATTATTATTAATTCCCATATATGTATAAAAATTACCCTGAAAATTAATCAAAGATCACACCAAAGAAGCGTTTGACAGCCCGAGCTAGCCCATGTTTAAACAAAGAGAGTAAGAACATCATCACTGATTGGATGAAATTTGACCTCTTCTGGCTCTAGAGATAACAGTACATGTTTTTGTTCTGCTTACTCCCACTTGTTAACAAAAAAGGTGGAAACCTTTTGTTAATTTTAAAATCCTTTATAATTATTGGATACATTACATTGATCAGTCAACAATAAATATATTTATGTATTATTTCAGTATATTTTATGCTATTTTAAGCAATTTGTATTGCACAAAAGCCTCTCACTTCGGAATAGAACACTCGATCGGATATGGGTGTTGACAGGTGTTGATTGTAACCTGTTGCAAATCCTGGTCCTTTGTTTTAAATGGAATGTAATACCTTGAAGGCTCTCTAAACCAAGAATGGTGCTATCATTAACATCTGTTAAATCTCTTGACTGGCTCTGTGACATTGACAAATGTGTAGCCTAGTGGCAGTCGATTGACACCACTGTAGGTCCAACTTCAGTGACTGACAATATACTTAGGCAGACTTTAAACTCACAAACGTCTCAAACACCAGCCATATTGACCACTATTTATTTATTATTTTAAATTGTGCACGAGATACCGATGTCTGGGCAGGCTGGTCCACTTGACGTAAAGGAAATTGTACCAATAATAGAAATGGACAGGTGCTTCGGACCGACAAGAATGACAAAAGTGGGACCGACAAATGCTGGTGTTTTTTTAATAATTTCGGTCTCAGAGATCAAGAATCAATCCCAGACCGGGGAAAAAAGGCTTTTCTTCACCTCTGTCTGAAAGATATATATTTTAAAAACCGCACAAAACCCATTAAAAAACCCAAGAAGAGAAATAAATTGATTAAATAATTTGCAAAATCCCATCCCCACTCCAGCAAGTGGAACAAGTAAACCAAAGCATGTTGGTTATTAAAAGGTATGTTAATGGGATAGTATTTATAACACACATTTAAAAAAAAACATATACACAAGCAAAAACAAGTTAACAAATATATAACATTTTCGTGGCCATAGTAACTTAGGGCTTCTAGATTATGGTAGGCCTACTCCCATGGCTAGTTATATTCAATGCTGGGCCAGTAAATAACTACAACTGCCATTCCTGACAGTCAGTGAATTTTTTTTCAGTCAAATGCTGCAGTTACGTCTATTTTGTAAATATGAATATCCTGTCCCCACCCCACACTCTAATGTTAAGTATTTTTAAGCTCTATCTCCTTTAGGCATATCCATGGTGCAGAAAGTACTCGCCCACTCACCAAATGAGAGTAAAAATTCAGACAGACGAGTTAAAAAACCAACAATTACCAGTCTGACGGACATTGTTTGGGGTTTTTTATCCAATGGACTGTAATTTTATTAATTTAGTTTAATTTTTTTTAATCTGCATTGAATCCGTGACTCCACGTCAGAATTCCAAACCATTCAAACACACGGTTCAGAATGATGATGAAATATACAATGATACATGTACGATAATGCCAATAGACTACTACAGAGATCCGAACTGCGCTAGCGCGATATTCCAGAGACGGGCCAAAGTGAAAACAGAACCGTGCCAAACGGCCCCAATCCAAAATGGAACCAAATTTGACAATACAGAACCTACACATGTATAGTTAGCTCAAACGGCACTAAAATGTATGGTTATATGGCTTAAACCGAAAGCAAAATTTAAATGTATAGCTAACATTACATAAATACTGGATGTTCGGACTAAATATTTTTCAGCATAGGCATACAGACTCCCTTTTTCGGGGTGGTGGTGGTGGTGGGGGGGGGGGGGCCAGGCCAGGTCAGGGCATAGCGTTTAACGTGCACATTCACACAGCAAGCTGTTGTAGCGCACGCCTGTTGTGTGTCAAAGACTGAAATGTTAAGGTTCAGGCCTATACTAAACAGCTTATACAGGGTTGCAAAGAATCACTAGACATTTGTACATGGATTACAACTAATTTTTAGAGTAGAATGATGGAAATACATTGTAAAAATATAAAGATATTGTTAAACAATAATAATTAATACAATGTTGCTCTTTAGAAATTCTGATGGGCAAATAAATTTTAGCTGGTTCTTGTCTGGCATGTTAGTGAAATATTATCCATTTCTGTACCGCTGCATATCTGATTATTACTATTATTTAGTAAAATGTTATAAACTTAAGTAAGGTACGGTTAGTGAATTCTTAATATTCCCTAGTAAAAATTTTTAATCATTGACCCCATGGCTAGTGGATTTTATAAAAATTCAAGAAGACCTGTAACTACAGATAATAAACTAAAATGCAAACTTTAGACTGAAAAATGTGCATTGTACCAGAACTAATTTACCTTGGGTGGTTTGAAGGGATAGTCGGTTGGAAAATGAACATTCAGGAAAAATGTTCCACCAGAATATGGACTGTCTTGCTGGAAAAAAAACACCACACAGATTTTTAAAGCAGTTGATTTTAAGTCAATATAGTAATACTTTTCTGTTGCACATAACATGGAAATATTTGTTTTCATGCAACACTTTATAAGCAACTGAGAATTCAGTCTTTACCTGAAAAGCAGTGTAACAAGTCACCTGAGATCTCACAACACAGATGTTATGTGCCATTTAAAACACATGTTAAATTGCCGAACTTCAAATGAAACTTGTCAATACAACGAGTTCTCATTGGATACCAGTACTGAACACCTCTATTTAATATCCATAAATAAAATTATTTTTCAAAATAAAATATATTTCCTACCTACCCTATATTTTTCCAGTATGTAACAGGAAACAACTCACTCTTTTTTTCGAAAACAAAAGAAGAAAAAACTAAACAAATTAAATCACTTACTGGACCTTGTATACAAGCTTGCCAATGAAACACTGAAAGAAATGGTAAAAGGCTTTTAGTTGGAGAAGAAAACTAATATGATCAATATTGATTATTTTTGGTGATGTTTACATGTACATGCACTTTAGTTTACATATTCATTTAAAAGTTGACTGAAAAACACTGACGTGCACACTTCTGTAGAACCCACTACACAGAGTCGTACAGAGTGCACGTAATTTTTTCAGTTCATAAATGTACTTGCATAAACCAAAACATAACTGAGGTCTTACAATAAAATGTATGTATAATATAACAATACTTGTTTGAATTTGTTTGGGTTAACTTTAAAAATGTCTGTAGAATGGTTAACATCTTCACTGACTCATACGCCATGCAGTAATGCTATCAATCATTCACTATTATTTGAATCAAATGACTGCCAAATGACGCCATTCATTAAAGGACATTATTTACCAGCTCACTGCATTCAGGGTTTTATCACCTATGTTGCTAGACTCCGAATATCAGCACCATTCCCCAAAGCTATGTCGGGGTTTTTCCCCAATTTGGAGTTTAGAAAAATCCCAATATGAATGCTAAAACTTCCCAATTTGTATTTGTTTCCTTTTAATATTCTTGAAGCTCTTTCCTATTGCTTTTTATTAAATCATTGATCTCTTTCGATAAGAATAAACACCAATCAATATTTGTGTGGCTTTTAACAAGATTTTGAAAGGGAACACAAAATTCCCAATTATTTTGTAAAACAACGCAAAAATTCCCAAGTTGAAAGCCATGGGAGTAAAGTCAAATTTCAGAAATAAAACCCTGGCATTTTGACAGCTCATTTAGTTATGTTGGAAACAAAGTTACTGTTCCAACTTGTGTTGATTAGTAATTTTACCCTGTATACCATCTATGATCTAGCAAAGTTATGATAGTAGCAACAAAGCAATACTTTGAATTATAAAGGGGTTTTAGGTCACAGGAAGCATGGTTGTGTGATATATGAAACTTCCTTACTGTCTTTTGATGAATCAACGGGGCCTGCCGAACATCCTGCTGGTGGGTCTTTTTTCAAATCTAACAGTTCCTGAAAATAAAGCATGATGGTTATGACATATACATAATAGTACACACATTCACAAAGAATTAATTAAACTTTTTAATTTTTCATGTTCATGAAGTATTAATCAGTAACTATCATCATCTGGGTTCATACACTTAAATATTTCCCAGGTCTTTCAAGCACTATTTTGGTTCATTTATCCTTTTCCAGGTGTATGAATAAATTACCTGAAAAATAACTTTGTTTAAAGGCACAGTCATGGATTTAGTTGGCATTATTTCTTTAAATATGGCTTATAAATGGAAATTACATTCATTTGGAATACCAAATCACGTTATTGTATCATCCAAAATATTTTAATTGAACCACGATTGAGGGAATTACATGACACACACTTCATTTTTTTAAATGTTGAACTCTTCATGTGAAAAGTCATAAAAGTATGGCAAAACACTGGTAGTAATGAGGCTATATACAGGGTTGAAAATTAAGATGAAAACCATGGTCGCAAGCAGGGCCAGTTGAAGGAAAATCTTACTGGCCCCTCTCAAATTCAACTATCCCTCCAATTTAACTGCACAGCAAAAATCAAAACGTTCTTTATTGAATAGCAACCATGTATTATTTAATAAACATACATTTAGTCTGTTTGAATCAAAAGGAAAACAATGAATTGGCATGTAATTTCATAATGAATAAAGTTAAAATTGATATTAAAAATACATCATTAAGTTAACTCATACCAACACAAATAACATTTTTGAAAAATGAAATCATTATAAATAAGTTTCTTTAAAAAAAATAAAAATGTGTCTGCAGTACTTCTTGAGCTATAATTGTTTACAGCCCCAGACTTAAATTGTAGAAGGTGAAACAGAGTCTGTCAAAATATAGAACATGTTCTATAATAGTGTCTTCTGCCAGATCTGTTGTTCGCTCCAGCAGATGCAGTATGTTTTGTCACATTGGTCATTCAGTTTCAGTGTTTCTTTTTTAACTGGTAGTGCCATACTCACCAGACTCTTTATTCGATGGTTGTCCAACGGACTACCTTTGTAAAATGCTTAGTCACCAACAAAGGTGTTCAAATACAAGCATAACTGCACTTTTAATTCACTCGCGTGTTGTCGTCATTAACGCATATCATCAAATGCTTACTAGCCAGTTAGAAAATGCTTGCCATTTTGTAATACTGTACGGATTCTAGCAGTCACTTCCTAGCAGCCAATTACGCTAGCAGCCAATTTCAGCAGACACACATGGCTTCGTTCTAAACCCGACTCATAGGCCTATTATAATGTGTGCTGTGGTGTAATTTATACGAAACTAGTTGGACATCCTATATTACCGTAGTACAGAAGGATATTTAAAGCGATACTTCAGATATTATAAAGGAGCTTAATAAAACAGTAAAATTGTATTTATACAAATATAAGACTTAAAATTAGCCTTGGTTATTTTGTTTTTATATAAAGATACTCTTTAAAACTCTAAAATTCTTAAGTTGTAGTGAATCATAAAAATTAGCATAACTGTGTTTAAAAGTGTGAAATACAGGTAGCAATCGAAAGGCGTACAAGTCCGATGTTTAGAACGTCGACACGAGTGTGCTGAAATTGGCTGCTAGCGTAATTGGCTGCTCGGTTTTTGTAGTGCAACAATAGCCGAACCATACTATTTTTAGCCCATTGGGCGCCTGCCAAAAGTGTCCCACTTTCAAAATTCTGAGTTAATGTTTAACTTGGAAAAGCCAGTGTGAAACCAATTCAGACTGTGGCGTTTTATATGCACCAAGCCTAATGAGATTTTCGGTTCTATACGCTTAAATAATAAAAAATATTCCAGGGAATGCCACTTTAAATAACACGATCCAGGTGTATGATCATCATCTATGGGATCATTGGGCTATTTCACACTCCAGCCTGTGCACCACAACTGGTAAATCAAAGGCTGTGGCATGTATTATCCTGTATGTAGGATGGTGCATATAAAACATCCCTTAATTGCTGCAGATCGAAAAAGAGTAGCCCATGAAGTGGCGACAGTGGGTTTACTCTCTATATCCGAGTGGTCCTTAACGATGTCTAGATGCCATATAACCATAAATAAAATGTGCTGAGTGCATCCTTAAATAATAAAAAAAAATCTTTACTTCCTTCCATAATTTTAATGGTGGGATCATGAGAATGGGTTGGTATCATTGAAAGCGTTCTAAAATTAATCTAAATTGAAAATGAAATGTCCGTGTGATGTATTATTAAAACAAACATCTTTAAATGGGCAATTCATACTTTATTATTATTATTAAAAAAAATTAATGACTGATGCGCAGTCTCCAAGTGCGTGGGAAGAAAGGAAATCATCGTCATCAAACGAAAAATTCCCACTGAAAAAAATCAACAAAACAAAAATAAAAACAAAACAGATTTAGGCCCAGTGATGAGGTAGTATGTCATTATATAAAAATATATTACATAGTATAACGTGTTGGTGTTCTTCAAACGTTTATTTATTACCTTCGTGATTCTTTTCAATGCCATTTTCTTTAAAAGGATGCCTAAGCTATCACCTTCCCTGACTAACGATGTCTGCTAGCCTTTTCACCTGGCGGATTAATATGATGATACTACTTTCTAAATATTACTCATGTACTGCCAGACTGAAATCATCAACAGAAATAGGCCTCCAGCCAACTTTGGTTCCGATATTATATATATTATGAGTAACTATAGACGTATTGTATAGCTGTAGACGCTATGAATCGCAATGTTCCAGAGGCACTGTAGCTTTACTATTTTATATAGGCCAGTTAAGGTCAAAGTCAATGATGTGAGTTGTAACATGTTTTTAGCGAAACGGCTCAGTATTGCAGTGAGATTATTAAAAGTAATAATATCAGTATATATTATTTTTCAACAAAATGTGTGTGTGTGTGTGTGTGTGTGTGTGTGTGTGTGCGTGTGTACTGAACAAAATAAGAAATTTCCGCTAACTTTGCTTGAACATATCTTGATGAAAACAAACCGGGAGAATAATTGTTATATATAATATATGCGTTTAAAGAGTGTTCCATGATGCACCGTTTAGTGCAAAAATCATGGTCATAGAAACTGGGAGATATTTTGACCAAGTGTGGTAGGGGTTAAAAAAAAAAATTAATTTAAAAAAACAAAAAAACACCAAAAAACCCCACATGACCACCTCTTGAATTGGCCACTGCAGTGCATCGTAGGCGCATAGAATTGACTAAAGTGTTGATTTCTGCCTGTGGAATATTGTTCCATTCCTGAATGAGCGATTGACGAAGTTCGTTTACGTTAGCTGGTGGGTTGGGACGAAGCCTCAATCGTCTGTCAGACTATCCCAGACATGCTTCATGGGGTTGAGATCAGGACTTTTAGCGGGCCAGTCATCAATGAAATCAATGTTATTTGTCCTAAGAAAATTTACAGTGTCTCTAGCTGTAGGAGAGGTGGCATTATCATGCAGAAAAACCGAGATGTTGTAGTTGTTATGGAACAGAGGAATGAACTGATGAGCAAGAATGTCATCGCAGTAACGTTGAGTATTTAAATTGCCATCATTGACGATTAGTGGTGAACGATAACCATGGGCAATGGCTGCCCAGACCATGACAGAACCCCCACCCTCGAAACGACCTCGTTCAAGAACACAACAGTCGATCAGCATAGCGTTCATTTCTCATACGGTAGACGCGCACCCTGCCATTACCACGTTGTAAAGAAAATCTGGATTCATCTGAAAAAAGAACGGTATTCCTTGTGTCGCTGTATCCAACGAGTGTGTGTACACGTGCCCAATTAAGACGATTTAGACGACGGCGTTGCGTTAAAACGCATCCGACGTAAGGACGTCGTGCATGGAAACCGTTCTCCCGCAGACGATTACGATAAGTTTGCCCACTGATTCGGTCATTATGATGCCCAGGTCTTGAACACGCGTTGTAACACGCGGTCGTCCACGGCGTGGCAAGTCGTTGGTGCTTCCTGTCGTTCGAAATCTTACGCGAAGATTTCGTATCGCTCGACTAGAACTCCCAACATGACTTGCAACGTCTTCTGTCGACATGCCAGCATCAAGCATGCCGATCTCCCATTCGCGTAAATTATTGTGTATTCTTGGCATACTAAAAATGCTACAATGTGAAAAAAAACTGTAATATTTTTACAAATTTTGAAGCGTTCTCGTTCACTTGACAACAATGTCAGTAAGACAAGTAAAACAATTGATCGAATACTACACGGAACATGTCGAACCATTAATGCACGTGCAAATTGAATTTCACGTTGGCAACAATTAACAGTGCAAAAATAATGGATAAAATTCATGAATCCTGAAAACACAGCTCAAGGCTAATACTACCTATAGAATTTCATTACACAATGAATTCTTTAACATAACAAATACTATATGTATAAATTGGAAGTTTCCTTTTTTGTTCAGTATATACGTACTGAAATAGTAAACGGGATGTTTTCTTAGTTAATTGTCAAGTCTTTTTAGTCCTTCACCTGTGATTCCTAATTGGCAGGTGTATATTTGGTAGGTAACCAGACAAGACAATTAATTACCGCCGTCTAGACACAAAAATATGTACCGGTATTATTAACGTCACAGGGTATTGTGAAATAACCTGCCACCCCTAAAATTGTAATGGATATTATCAGCCGTCATACTTTATTACTGTAAATAATTCTGTAAAACTCTTAAGTAGACTTTCGCATCTAAAATCACAGAACTGACCAATTACATAGTCCCAAAGACAAAAACAAATTATCACATGGGTATGGTGGTTGGTCGTTTTTGCTCTTACATAGCCTACCAGTAGGCCTAATAGTATGCTTTTTGTTTTCTTTGGATTTTTTAAGAGAGAAAAATACTATAACCCCATTTTGTTCCATTAACGCAAATTGAAATATATTTAGTTTGTTATATTATCAAGTCAAATTATTGTCAAGTTAAGGCATGCCTATATATTCTCAGAGGAAAGTGATATCTAAAATAATGCCATTAATTTCAATAATGTCTTGATTTACAATTCATATAATTTCGTCAGGCCTATGTTGTATTTATTCAATAAAGCAAGTCAAATCGTAATCAAACCACACCTAGGTCCAGGCCATCTACCAAAATATTCCTGTAAGCGCCATGTTAGCAATCACCACATGCTGTAGAACATCCAAGTGTATGGGTCTTTTTTGTTTTGTATTGTTTAGTCGAAAAATCCTGCACTACACTGGCATCTGATAAACCAGTGGTTAGGCCATCGGTCTACAGGCTGGTAGGTACTGGGTTCGGATCCTAGTCGAGGCATGGGATTTTTAATCCAGATACCGACTCCAAACCCTGAGTGAGTGCTCCGCAAGGCTCAGTGGGTAGGTGTAAACCACTTGCACCGACCAGTGATCCATAACTGGTTCAACAAAGGCCATGGTTTGTGCTATCCTTCATGTGGGAATCGCAAATAAAAGATCCCTTGCTGTTAATCGAAAAAGTATAACCCGTGTAGTGGTGACAGCGGGTTTCCTCTTAAAATCTGTATGGTCCTTGACCATATGTCTGACGCCATATAACCGTAATTAAAATGTGTTGAGTGCTTCTTTAAATAAAACATTTCTTTCTTTCTTTCTGATAAACCATTTCATCAAGTGAGCTGTGTGGACTAGTGGATAAGCTGCTGGACAATCAAGCTGACGACAGTGGTTCAAATCCCGTCAAAGCTGGCTCACACAATCATTCATCTTTCTCATCTATCACCCTCTGCCTATCATTCTCATGATCTTAATATAAAAAAAAACTTTCCAATTTCTCCCACGATTTCAATCTGTTTCGACCCTTTCTGTCAGTTTCCTCCGACTCTGTCTTCTGAGCTGTCCACACCATGGCCTACCTGTCTCAACTTCCTCCACGGGTGCAGCCTGTGTGTATTTCCCTGCACCCACCTGGTATCCTCGTTCTCTGCCGCTAATAAAGCTAATCTGACCCACGACACTAACTAACGACCGCCGGTATTAGGGGTGCATAGTAGGTGGTTACAAGTGCCTCTTAACAATGCCAGAAAGTAGCTACTGAACACTCCCCGATGATGATGATGATGATGATAACTAGTTTAACGTGCCCATATACCACTGGCTGGACGTGAGCTAAAATGGATTTTCTGATGTCTGATTTCGTCCCATTACTAGTATTTGGACACCTTTTGTTCATTCTCCGTGAATATTGCCGAACGGTAAACAAGATAAGATTTCACTTAGTATTATTTTTTTTTTTTTACAATTTTGAATCGGTTGCTATTTTAACAATATTTGTCACTGAATGTGGGAAATGTGAATGTAGCAATGCGTGTATACTAGTTTGAGGGAACCTTTCAAAGTAAATAAAATTTCTCAATATTTGATTTATAATTTTCACAGAATGTGGAAAAATATCTGCATAACGTTTTAGACAATTCCATATTTAACAAGGTTAAAGTTGTTTTGGGGAGACCACTATTAAAAAATTAGCATATTTGACTATGGGCCTAAACTTATCACTAAGGTAGAAAGGTGGGTTTTTGTGTGTGTGTGTGTGTGTGTGTGTGTTTGTGTGTGTGTGTGTGTGTGTGTGTGTGTGTGTGTGTGTGTGTGTGTGTGTGTGTGTGTGTGTGTGTGTGGAGGGTGTGTGTTTGGGGAGGCACCAGATATATAATAGTATTTGGCGTCATGGAAATGGCCCAAACGCACTCTAAAAATTATCGAAGTGGCAACTATCGTACTACCATCTAATTTGGGGGGTTTATGAAAATATCGGTTCTGACTACATGTAGCTCTCAGGTAAAAATTACGTCCTGCACCTATAAAAGATCCCTTGCTGCCAATCGGAACGAGTAGCACATGAAGTGGCGACAGCGGGTTTCCTCTCTCAATATCCGTGTGGTCCTTAACCATATGTCTGACGCCATATTACCGTAAATAAAATGTGTTGAGGGCGTCGTTAAATAAAACATTTCTTTCTTTCTTTCCGAGTTAAAAGTGTGGTAGTCACATGGTGGCATTGAACGGACATTTGCTTGAAAAATAACTGTGGCACAAAACGTAATGGTTATTTCCTTGTCTTCATGGCAATCTTCGTGGTGTGGAATACTTTTAATTAGTTCTTCTTAGATGGTTGGATCACGTAAAATGTCAGTTCAGATTCACATAATCTTGTTTTTACCAATAACCTGACATTTCAGGAGTAAGCTGGCCACGTCTTTTTCTTTTTGTTTTCACATAAACAATTGTATGGATGATGATAAGATGAATGTTGAAGCCACAGTACAATGCACCTCCATTTCAGTATGGGACTATTAACAGGGCCATATCCCATGTTCTCTGTTACACGGATCCTACATCGTCTGTGAAGTACTCATTCCCCATGTGGGATCAAACATTCAGGAGAAACCCATAATTGAGCCTATGCCGACCTTGCGTTGGTATAGGACATATACATCATGGACAGTAATCAAATCATCCTCGAGAGAAAAGCAAAGACAAGGTATTCAAGGATGCAGACATCCTGGCTAAACTGAAATCCTGTCTCTCATCAAATATCTTCGGAGAATGTTACACCACTTTGCTTACCTTATGTGACCAGTGTCTTTACCAGCATGGCGCTCAACCCCTACACCAAAGAAGATACAGATGGTCCACATACTCAGCTACTGAAATGCTTTACAGTTATTATGTTAAGCAACCTGAACATTGTTAACGAAGCAAGGGGGAGATAATAGAAACTATTTCCTTTACACCGGTGACACGGAAAGGGAGGACACACAACAACGGGAGGCACCATAGCAGCAGTGAGGTCTAATTAACGAGCTACTCTCGATCTAATAAACTCGAAAACTATATTAGATCTGTATCTTTTTTTCTTTCGGCCGACCGTTCAAAAATTGCGCCAAAATTCCTTCATACTGAAATGCGCACTTTTTCACTTCATGCTCCATTCAAAATTCCATAGCCCCACCACCACCAACCCCGCCTGCTACCGATCTTGATCGGATTGCTGATGCTCCCTTGCATCTGCAAGTCCGGGCGGTCCCTCGTACATCCCCCCAACTTTCTGTCTTGGACGAAAGAGCTGGCTTCGCAAGCTCTAGCGCCCACGACAGGCATGCGCTACAACAGCTTGTTCTGAATGTGCACGTTAAACCCTATGACATGACACATTTACACCAGTATGCCCGCCTGCAGCACTAACAACAAGTTGCGTACCAAGATAAATTATGACTCACTAGTGATCAGTTAACAAAATGCATCCACTCTAGAGAGGTGGGGATGAACTTTTGATAAAGACAGCCTTTCGACCTGTAGCCTCCAAGACTTGCAGTAAGTTAAGTGTGAGCTGTCCCATTACAAACTGTCTAAAAGATATGATCATAGCATTACCTGCAACAGTAATTCGAGTTTAATCTTTACTTGGGACGTTTGGGTGCTTATTAATATATATGTTTTAAATTACACGACGAAGCGTCTATTTGTGTGGGTCTGTTGGTAATAATAGTAAAATAGATGAAGTGTTCAATTATATTAATCTTATTATTAACTAATATGTTAATTGAGACGTCTCTAATTTGTTTTTGTTTTGATTAAAATGTACTGACACTCATTAATAATAATGTTACGCAAGGTGTATTGCGGTACTATATAACTCATATTGTGATTAAACTCCGATATATTGCCATTGTTCCTGTGTATATTTTAATTTTGAATACTACAAATCTAGACTTGGTTCGAACGACCATGATTGTCCGTCAATATATGTGGCAAATGTTATTAATGTTTTGTTTAGTCATCCTGATAGTTTGCTTTCACTTCTTTCCGTTTCTTTTTGAATGTTCTCGTCACAGCCCGTGCACCACGACTGGTATATCAAAGGCCGTGGTATGTGCTATCCTGTATGTGGGATGGTGCATATAAAAGATCCCTTGCTGCTAATCGGAAAGAGTAGCCCATGAAGTGGCGACAGCGGGTTTCCTCTCTCACTATATGTGTGGTCCTTAACCATATGTCTGACGCCATATAACCGTAATTAAAATGTGCTGAGTGCATCGTTAAATAAAACATTTCTTCCTTTCTTTCTCTTTGAATGTTTAAAGTTTAAAAATAGGTATAAAAGTATCTTTAACAGTATTCGAACTATACATGTTGTAGTAACAACTGGGTATTCCACAACTACTAGATAATATCATACTCGTTATTCAACTGGTCTAAATTGCTGAGATTTTGCAAGCTTTTGTCCCCTACTCTGCTAATAGGTAAACAGTTTGTAGTATTGGTGTTTGGTGTTGATCGACACAGTAGCGTATCGTGCAAGAGTAGGGTTGTACTACACCTCTTCACGTGACAAACAGATTGCCGATTTCATTAGTTTGTATTTTTAGTAATGCTGTAGATTCCTGGGGAAACGAGGGGTAACATTAGTTCTCTTGCAGCTTTGTTTGTCAAGAGACGTCCATTTAAACTCAGGCCCCTCCTTTAGGGGGTCGTCTAGCCTATCTGTTGCTCATTTGAACGTTAGTGGCCTCTTAACAAAAGTTGATCTTATCGAAACGGAATTGTGCAAGTATGGTATAATTGCGATTACGGAAAGGCTACAAGGAACCATATCGCAAGGACATGAGTTATACTAATTGAAGAAGGGTGGCACTTTATGTTAGAAACAATATTATAGCTAAACACAGGGAAAATATAGATGGTGTCGGTCTCGAAGCTCTCTGGGTAGAACTGAATCACAATTAAAAAAAATGTTTTATTTAACGACGCACTCATTACATTTTATTTACGGTTATATGGCGTCAGACATATGGTTAAGGACCACACATATATTGAGAGAGGAAACCCGCTGTCGCCACTTCATGGGCTACTCTTTCCGATTAGCAATAAGGGATCTTTTATATGCACCATCCCACCGACAGGTGAGCACATACCACGGCCTTTGATAACCAGTCGTGGTGCACTGGCTGTGACGAAAAATAGCCCAATGGGCCCACCGACGGGGATCGACCTCAGACCGACCGCACATCGAGCGAGCGCTGTACCACTGAGCTACGTCCCGCCCTTTGAATCACAATAAATGCAAAACCTTACTTGGTACTTTTTATCGAACCCCATCCAGTACTGCAGAATCGTGGAATTTAATCGTAGAATCGTTTAGTTGCTGTATAGATGGTCAAATTAATAGTAATTATAATTTGAGATTTTAATGCAAATGTTTTTGAATGTAACCATCCAAACATTGACCCCTGACCACCTGTGTGCCCGCTTCTAATTATCATAGCTAATTAAAGAACCCACAAGTATTACACGTAATAGTAGAAGTACTCTCGACCTGATATTTGGTTTTTGTCTATAACGTTTGAAGTTCTTATTCAATTGTTTTAGTGATCATTCCCTAGTTGTATTACATATTGGCCCCAAACATAAAGACAACAAAATACATGCATTTCAAAGAACGATTTGGGATTATCCTTCTGCCGGTATTTGTGGTTAAAAGGAATATTTTCCCGATTTTATTGGAGATAATATGTGAGACAATATGTATTCCCAGTTATAATGCTGGTTGGGGATTGGCCAACAGGCAAAACAGGGAAAACATGTTACAGTCAGAGTCGATTTATACATTTATTCCTAGTAAAGGTATTACAGTTCGTTCAAAAGATAAACCCTTTATGAATGAGGCTATTCAAAGATTAATAAAACAAAAGCAAACGTTACACCATAAAGCTAAAACCAACAACACACCCATCGATTGGGCCAGTTTCAGAAAATTACAAAATTTAGTGATATCATAAGTACGAAAGGCCAAATCAGATTATTTTGGACAATACTGGTAATAAAATTAACAATTCAAAAGATGATGGATCAAAATATTGATGGAAACTTGTCAGTACTTATCTTTAAAAACCCACATCGTGGTTCTGTTAGTTGAACAACGACTCCATTGCTTATCGATGGCACCGTCATTGAAGACCCGAAGGAGATAGCCAATGCTTTGAATACTTTAAGATTGTCCACCAGGAGAGCGTCCGACAGTAGTCAATGCAGTTAACGATTCACTTAAAGAAATCAACATGTTACAAACTGAAGTCGAGGATATGTTAAATTCTATGGATACATCCAAATCATCTGACCTTGATGATATTAGTAATAGAGTATTCAAAATATTAACTAAAGAACTCCTCTATCCCTAACTCGCTTGTTTAACCTATCATGACACCAAATCTTGTTTTCCGTCCGCCTGGAAACTTGGTAATGTAAATTTCATTCACAAAAAGGGCAGTATTCAAGAACTATTAAATTACAGACCGATTTCGTTAACAAGTAATCTTTCAAAACATTTTGAAAAATGCATCTTTAAACATATTGTAAATTATTTTAAAGTTAACAATATTATAACAAAATTCCAATCTGATTTTATTCCAGAAGATTTAACCGCTGACCAGCTTTTTGATTTATATCATTTTATTTGTAAGTCTATAGATAAGTAAAGCACAAGGGTCTGATCCATAAATTGAAAACTGTTGGAATAAAAGGCAAAGTGTTAATGTGGTTTTAAAAAATATTGATCTGATCGAAAACAACACGTAGTACAACAAAACCAATCTTCTTACACAAAAGCTGTTCCAGCTGGTGATCACCAAGGTTCTATTTTACGCCCTGTCTTGTTTTTATTATATATAAATGACATTGTTAGTGGAATTGCATCATAATGTACGATTGATTGCCGATGATACGTCGTTATATATAACCGTTGATAATAAATGACGTATGTGGTAATATTTACAATTCTGATTTAGAGCGTATTAATACTAGGGCTAAAGCGTGGTTTGTTAAGTTTAGTCCCGATAAAACCGAAACCATGATGTTTAGCCGTAAAACTAAGTTCACAAATATATTTGTATACAGTGTGCAAGTATCAGAGGTTGAAGTACACAAACACTATTACATTCTAGAAATAATAATAATAATAATAATAATAATAATAATAAATAAATAAATAATAATAATAATAACTCTTTAAAGGTAAAACATCAGTGACTAAGTAAACAAAATGACGTCTGTGGCGGTGTAGAGTGTAAGTCATCGGACGTAAGGCTGGTGTGTACTAGGTTCACACCACGAAGCAAGTTTATGATGTGTACGCATCAATGTACACATCGCAATGCACTCTCCTACAATGTCTTTAATGACGCACTGGGTAGGTGTATTGTTACTGCACCGAATTCTCTTTTACTAACCACTAACGACTAACCACCCACTGTCCTGGGCAGACGGCCCGGATAAAGTAGGTGTGTTCTCACGACAGCGTGCTTAAACCTTCATTGGACAGAAGTACGAAAATAAGCTGAATTAAGTGAACGCAAACAGGTGATCATAAACTAATATTTAAAGGAAGGATCTGAATGTATCATAAATATTGCTCAAATTATTAGAGGAAAACCCCCTTTAAGAATCACTATTAAGTGTGAAGTGTGCTTGTTTTTAAATCACAACATCCGTGACGTACCTTTGTGTCCAAGTCTGAATGACAAAACCTAACGTGTTTAAAATCTCTTAACAATAAATGGTCCTGCTGTTGTGACAAGATTGTGACTGAATCCACGAATCACTGGTGTTTGTTTCGCCTCTAGGAGGACTGTCACTTTCTAGGGCGCTATATCTGTCCTAATTGTCTTTAAAAGGACTGTCACTCTTCAGAGCGATGTATACTTTGTCTTTAAGAGTACTTACCCTACAGGGCAATATATCCATTCTACTTTGTCTTTAAGAGGATTGTTACCCTACAGGGCAATATATCGGTTCGACTTTGTCTTTAAAAGTTCTGTCACTCTTGAGGGCAATATATCCGTCCTAATTTCTTTAAGAGGACAGTCACTATTCAGGGCGATATATCCGTTCGATTTTATCTTTAAGAAGACTGTCACTGTCCAGGTCGCTATATCCGTTCTACTTTGTCTTTAAGAAGACTGTCACTGTCCAGGTCGCTATATCCGTTCTACTTTGTCTTTAAGTGGACCGTCACTTTTCTCGTGATAAATCCGTCCTACTTAGTCTCTAAGATGACTGCCACTCTTCAGGTTGTATATCCATCTTACTTTGTCTTTAAAGCGGCACTGTCTGGAATATGTTTAGTATTTAAGCAGATAGAACAGAAAATCCCATTACGTTTGGTGCATATAAGACGCCGCAGTCTGAATTGGATTCACTACACTGGCTTTTCCAAGATAAAATAAACCCAGAATTTGAAAGTAGGACACTTTTGGTCAGGCCCCACTGGGCTAAAAATAGTACGGTTCGGCTATTGTTGCATTATTAAAACCGAGCAGTCAATTCCTAGCAGACAATTACGATATCAGCCAAGTTATAGGGTGTATACCACCAAATCAAATCCCATAGACGACAATAGTAACATATGTGGCTAAAACTCCTACCTGCAGCGTATCAATCAACATAAACGCCACCGATATAAATACTACCACCCCTCACACTTCTAGTGAACCAGAGAAAATTGGGGTTTAAGCTGCTCGGTTCTGAGATAACGGGTCTATAGCGTCTATGGCTACCCTAGTTCCGCACACACTTCGAGCACTAATAATCTTTGCATAATTAACTCAAGAATATTTAAGTTATGATGTGTTGCCACTTGACGTAAACAGTGGTTTCCTCGAGAATAACTGGCGAAAAATATAACGTACATAGAAAATATTCATTTGCGTATCTATCAAAATAGCAGTTAGTTCTTTGTCAATATGAAGATCCTATTCAAAATTCAAACTGTAACGTTACGTGTAAACCTATTGGTCACCTATATATATATATATATATATATA
>JAECMU010227929.1:0-10225 GCA_016106625.1 Dracogyra subfuscus | reverse complement strand
GCAACACAAAATAATAATGGTATTAAATAATAATAATAATAATAATAATAATAATAATAATAATAAAACCGTTAAATCGAAATGTCTAATTTTCTATGGCACTAAAATCGATATAAAACTGTCCATTCTTCAGATTGACCAGTAAAACTGAAGCAAGATAATTTACAGAAAGTATTATCTTGCGAATGAATGGCTTCTATAAGACTGAACTACGTTTCATTATTTTCTGACATATATTATGTCTTTGTCCAGACTGTACTTGCACTCAGAAGGATCCGAAACACATGTGCTATAACTTGCGAATCGGCATCCATTTTAGCGGGTTTCACGCTGACATTTATTCAATAACCACTCTTACTCAGCACAAAGATACTATTTTACTGTCATGTGTCTTTTTGCTTTGACAAATCAATGACAGGTTCGTTAAATACGTGCTTGGTTTTCTGGAAATGACTTACAGTTACAATGAAGTGAAGCCTGTGTACCAGTTGAATATTTCGCGTGCGTACTTTCAATATATATATACATGTATATATCGACCATTGAAGTTGTAGAATGGGTTTAATTTTCTGGGAAGATTTCATTCACCGGAGTCCATCATAATATGTCTTAACTGCGACATATATTTTACTGAATATATATATATATTAAACTTTTGAAATAATTTCTATTGCGGGAAGATTTCATGCACCATACTCTATCATAATAGGTCTTAACTGGGACATGTGTCTTGCTGAATATATATTAAATTTAACGGTAATGTCTATTGAGCGAACATTTCGCACACCACAATTCATCATAATAGGTATTAACTGCGACATTTAAGCCTTGCTGTATATGTTAACATCAAGTGCATCATATTCTTAAAATGTCTATAAATATTTATGAATGCAAATCGTCTATTGTATGTCTATCACGATCATATCATCCGATCTGTGGTGAATATGTCAGCTCACTATATTGAGGCAATATGGAACAAAAGTCTTGAAAACTATATGTGGGGCAGATGGGCAAACATATAAACAGACAGAAAGACGGAGATAAATTCTATGTTCTCTTCTAGTTGGATCCATAGGGAACTAATACGCATGCTAATAGAGCCTCGGCTAGTCGCTTGGAGTTCCGCCATGATATTTTGTTATATGTAATCTCTTGTTGAAAGAAGGAAGGAAATTGTTTATTTAACAAGGGTTTTATTTACGGCTATATGGCGTCGGGCATATGATTAAGGACCACACAGATATTGAGGTACCTGCGTCGCAGAATCGAACCACCTCGGTGGATCCATTCAGCTGATTGGGTTTTTCTTGGTTCCAACCAGTGCACTAGAATTAGACAAATACCGTGGTATGTGCTTTCCTGTCTGTGGGAAAGCACATATCAAAGATCCTTTCCTGCATTAGAAAACAAATCCAACGTGTTTCATCTGATGACTGCGCGTCGCAGTTACCAAATGTTTGACATCCAATAGCCGATGATTAATTAATCAATGTGCTCTAGTGGTGTCGTGAAACAAAACAAACTTTTGTTTTGCATTGATCTGAAACTGGGTCATTTGACATGAGCAGTGAACCCTCATTTGTTGTTGCAACAGGAAAATACTCCTCCGATTATAAGGCAGAATCAAAAGTCCTGATGATTGCTGCAACAAAGATGATCAACTGAACTGAACTGAACTTTAATTACACTCAGGCCGTAGTCCACGGCATATGAGGATATATATACATACAGTAGTCAATACAATTGTAACAAGATGGTGGGTGTACATAAATGTAAATAAATACAATAAATACATATAAATAAATACAATAAATACACAGAGGATTTGAAAGTATTCATAATTTAATTACAAAAATATTGAAAGTTTTCTAAGGATACCAGCTTTCTTAGAGTTTAATAATTTATAAAATGTAAGTAGCGCTTTCTTTAATTCTTAAAAAACAAACATGTAAATATATAATGAAACTTATTTCCGATATCGTAATTATTACACAATGAATATATTCTATTTTGTAGTGCTACATTTTTCCATCTGCCCGTTTCAATTGGAAGATTATGGTTTGATAATCTGAAGCGTAATAATGGACACCAATGTTTTCTCTCTATAATTGTGATGTATGTCTCAAATTCAACAGTATTTTAAAATAATTTATAATTTGAAGCTTTGGATGAGTTATCAATATAAGTATACCATGATTGTAAATATTGATCCGTAAGCTTTGTATGAAGCTCTCACACAGGGATGTTGTCATCTTCACAGATGCTTTCTTTGTACTCCAAGCTCTCAAAGACCCCCAAAACAAAGACCTGAATGAACTTGCTTCTAATCTTTCTGCACTCAGCTGCACCATTGAACAAACAACAATACAATGGATACCACCACACTGCAACATTCCCGGAAATGAGGAAGCAGATATGTTAGCAAACGAAGGAGGGAAAATGGTCCAAGAGGAGCTACAAATAATCAATGAGGAGATGAAGGTCATGGTAAGCGCACGTACAAGAAACGATGGCTCCTTTAACACCTAGATCAGAACAGCAGAGACAGTTACTATCACCTTTCAAGAGAAGACCAGGTGATAATGATGCAGCTGAGAACAGGCCACTGTAGACTCAACTACCACATGTATATCAAATTCTGAGTGGGAAACAGTGGAACCTGCCAGTGTGGTACAGCATCCATGACTGTGGAACATTTCCTGCAACATTGTCCCACCTACCTGAACCAGAGAAAAGCAGTCTGGCTTTCAGATGAATCCCTGAAGGAGAAACTCGTTGGCCCTTTAGAGAACTTACGGAATACGGCAGCTTTTGTTCGAGCCACCGGGGTCCTTGTCTGAGCATACGACGAAGAAGAAGAATTTGTCTTAAACATTATTATTTACGACACCAATACACAATGTCTTTCCCACAGACAGGACAACACATAAATGTCTTCGATATATCAGTCGTGGGACACTGGTTGGAACGAGAACAAACTAATTTTCAGAGAACGAGTCCTGTAACAATCTCAGTCGAACACTATATGGACTGATCTAGGTCCCGCTCCTTGCTACAGGAAATACTATTTTAAAAACAAAACCTTAGCTGAATCAGTTTTAATCGTGAATATACGTACGTACTACAAGATTAATTCTGTAATAGCTAAACAACAATTATTTTTATCGCTGTAGCTAGATGGGAGTGGGAATGTTGTTGTGGATGCTGTTGTTTTCCATTATTCTGATAAAGATAACTGTAATAACTTACTGTTTAATGGGAGTTGGATTGACGCTACATCTATTTCAATTTGGAAAAAAACCCACCCTAAATCACAGTTGTAGTCGACTGGCGGCTATTTGTGACATTTCCCTGGGAGACCGATAGTTTTTTTAATGTCGATAACACATTAATGACCATGCTATTGTGAAATGATTACAAATGGATTTTGTCTTCAGCAAAAAGACTGCAGTGTGCGACATTATGTAGGCGTCGTGTCAGAAATAAATACCGGCACTTAAAGAGGTTTCACAAAACAACATAAGGGCCATCACCTGCTTAACCTACAAGTTTCTGATATATTAGAAAAGTATTAGACAATGTTAGTGTGCTTGGTGAATGTCCTTTATTTATTGATTTGTGTTTATTTATGCCGTTTATTTGCAGTGATTTAATCATTGTATCTTAAAGGAACATACCCTGGTTTTTAAACACTAAGGCATAGTTGTGACTATTAGAGCTGTTTTTGCTAGATCTTCTTGGGGACTGTCAGTCCTAAGGACAAGTCACTCGACAGTGGATCATGGAAATTATCACGACCTTGCCTAAACGTCCCTTGGACTCTGCACACTGCAGATATATGCACCTGACCACGGATACGGTTTTGTCGTTCAGATTAGATACATTACTTAGCTTTTATTGTTTAGATTATCAATTTGCATACAGTCGAAGTGTTTCTGGTCATCCTGGTATTTTTAACGTCACAAAAGGCATTTCTCATATTTCAAAACCACACGTGCGTCTGAGAAGTAACAGTTATGAAGTCGAGTTTTAGTCTATTTTTAGAGGATATTTCACCATTTCAAAGCCACAGTCTCTTGTTTCACTCAGTTGTAACTTTATTCAAATGTGTTACAGGTTTTGTAAATTAACTAAACTTAGTGTTAATTTTGTATGGCTTGAAACTAGGGTATGTCCTTTTAAGTAACGTGTTTTGTTTGTTTGGGTTGGGTGGTGTGTTTTTGTGTGTGTGTGTGGGGGGGGTTTGGTTTTTGGGATTTTTTTCGTCGGGGTTTGAGTAATGAGCATTCTAAAAACAATGGCAAAATATTGATACTTTTTGAAGGGATGGGATTTTACATTGCACTTTATTTCTGTTTTGAAGTGTATAAATAGATTATTAACTTATTTGTGAAACGTGATCAGCGTTTGTCCTATTCGTCCGCCTATCCATTCAGTATTCAATTTGCAAGTCTATCTGTCGAACTGTTTTGTTTTAACTATTTATTTTAGTATAACTTGTGTGTGTGTGTGTGTGTGTGTGTGTGTGTGTGTGTGTGTGTGTGTGTGTGTGCGCGCGCGTGTGTGTGTATTTTTCAGATAAAATACTTTCAGAATTTCATATCTTTGCAAATTAGATGCAAATTAATCGGTCATAACGCTACGTCTATTGACATATAATAAAACGTACTGCGGTGACGTATGCTTTCGTAGTCGTCAAACAAAAACAATAACAACTCTACATTGAAAACTGTCCCGCATTCAGAAAAAAACTATTAAAAAAACCAAACTTTAAGCAATAGTTTGTTTTTATGCAATGATATCCAAAATGACGTTATTCAAATTTGACGTCATTTCCATTAAAAAAGACACCACGTCACATATTCTTACGTCATTTGAATATAGAGTTATGTCTGACTTTCATTAAAGTTGTGTTTACAAAAACACGTTGTATTAAGATTGAGATTAATTGATAAAGAGATTATTACCCTCGTGTGCTTCGGTATCGTCAGTATCATTATATATTAGAAATACAAATAATGTAGTATGCTCTCCAGAGGCTTGCATATTCATTTCCTAATACAATGTTTATGATATAGACGATGCCGAAAAACATTCTGGTAACAACTTCTATTTTTGAAACCTGTCAATATCGGATCCTCTGTAAACCGGAATTCCCTAAAAACTGGACATTTTAATGATCAGTACAGAACTTAACCTCTCTAAACTGGATAGCTCTTTATTTTTAACATTTTACTTGGTCCATAGGGTGTCCGGTTTAGGTGGGTTTATATATAAATTAATTCAATTAATACTATCAAAATAGGCCTAAAATGGTCACAAGACGTTGCTAATTGTAATTACTACAAAACAATGAGATCCAATCATAATTTTGTTTTTAATATTCGCTTATCTTGTGATAATTTTGTTGTTCCGTATACATTGAAGTGTTTATTTGTTACCCATGATCCCTTGCAGGTCGTGTTCTGCGGCACTAGCTTGTTCAACCCCAGTGAACGCCGTCCATTGCGCTGATTTACGCGTTAGACGCGACTAGTTGATAATGTTGCCGATTCTTGGAAGTGTTCCAAATGGGCCAGAAGAGTGCAATTGAAATGATATATTAGAAGCACGGTTTCGCGACTTTCGCCTCTGGGAATGCAGGTGTAATACTATTGGTTTTTCACGCCGTTAAAGGTTCAAGTGGTTAGAGTGCTAATCAGAAATCGAGCTCAGACAGATCGTTATTTAAAGGGACATTCTCGAGTTTGTTTGCACTGTAAGATATTTCCAACTAATAAAATATTTCTACGATTAAACTTTCATATAAAATATATTTTCTTGTTTCGAATATCAATGTGTGTATAGTCAATGTGTTTCTGGTCGTCTTAATATTTGTAAGCAGCCCAAACTGGATTTCGTCTTCAAATAATTTCGTACGTACGAAAAGATTTTTTTAGGAAATAAAATGAAATTAACCTAGTACAAATATTAGAACGATCAGAAACACGTTTAATATAGTCACTAATATTCTAAACAAGAACATATATTTAATATGTAAGTTTAATCGTAGAAATATTTTACTGGTCGATAACATTTTAAAATATTGCAGCAAACTCAGGAATGTCCCTTTAAGTCGTCCCGTCATCTAGGCGTTATTCGGAATGGAAGGACGGACATGTTTCAATGTGAAATCAGTATGGAGGCAACACAACAAAACGAAATCTGAGCAGCTGTCCTGTTAGTAAAAATCAAGTCCGAATGAATATATTGCATTCATTTAGTTAATCTCTTGTGTTTGACAGATCCCTGTATAAAATTTAAAGGGACATTCCCGAGTTTTCTGCAATGTTTAAGATGTTATGGACTAACAGAGACTGTTTAACGATTGTAATTAAATATCAAATAAAAAATGTCTGCATAAAATATTAGTGTCTGTATATTAAACATGTTTCTGATCGTTCTAATATGTGTACGGGGTTAAATTTCATTTTATTTCCTAAAATATTGTTTTTCGTACGTAAGAAATTATTTGAAAACGAAATTAATTTTGGGTTTCTTACACCTATTAAGACGACCAGAAATCTATTGAATATACCGACACTGATATTCTAAACAAGAAATTATATTTAATATGTAAGTTTAATCGTAGAAATATTGTATTAGTCGGAAACATCTTACAATGCAGCAAACTCAGGAATGTCCCTTTAAGCATATTATTATAAGCAGCTGTTGGGAGACAACCCAAGAGATACAGTTGTTCAGTGAACGTCAGACAAGGCAGATGTATCTCCAGGGTTGGGATTTCCAAGTCTATAACAGACATTGGTAATTGATTATTTTTCTTTCCTATATTTTTTTTCCTGTCAACCTCTAAAGTGCATGTAACGCATTGATTGGTTGAAGTGCAACACGTGAAATATAAACGTATTTTGAGTAAATTTAGACTTTCTGCACATAATCTCTCCATAGAAACGGGCAGATACCACCATATCGATAGAAGCAGTAGGATATGTAATCTCTGCGACATGAATGTACTAGAAGACGAAAATCACTTTGTTCTAGTTTGTCAGTTTTACTATACAATAAGAGATAAATATATTAAAACTTATTATTATAATAAACCATCAACTCTGAAATCAACACAACTACTGTCCACCGATAATTCAAGAGTTAATTAAACTGTGTAAATACTTGATAACTGCTACCACACATAGAACAGACAACCTTGATAATTTTATAACTATGTTTTTATTTATGTATTTATTTCATTACTGTATTTCACTATCGACTGTGATAACTTTTAATAGGTCTATCCTGTAGACCTCACCATTCCCTGCAATGCGTACAATATTGTAAATATGTTTGTATGCCTACAAAATGTATATGTTTAGGCAAATAATAAACAGTTTAAACTAATGAAGGAGCATACCAATTAGTGTGCGACTAAACTCGTTACTAGTGTAGTTATAAGGACGGAAGAAAGGAAGGAAATGTTTTATTTTACGACGCACTCAACACATTTTAATTACGGTTATATGGCGTCGGACATATGGTTAAGGACCCCTCAAATATTGAGAGAGAAAACCCGCTATCGCTACTCATTGGGCTACTCTTCTTTTTTATTAGCAGCAAGGGATCTTTTATATGCACCATCCCACAGACATGATAGTACATACCACGACATTTGATACACCAGTTGTGGTGCACTGGCTGGAATAAGAAATATCCCAACGGGCCCAACGACGGGAATCGATCCTAGATCGATTGCCCATCAGTCGAGCGCTGTACCACTGAGCTACGTCCCGCTCCGTATTATAAGGAAACCAAAATCAAAATCAAAATCTATACTGTAGAATAACATATTATCGTGGGATCACATTTTCGCGAATCTCCCAACCCCCATCAATAAAAAAAAACGAAGTACAGATGTCAATAATTTTGTCATGAATAAGAGTAGGACATCACACTCCATTCAACACTATCCTTATAGATTAGATATAATTGCTTTGTAAGCCGTTAATTTCTAGATGCAGTAGATTTTAATTAGATTCAAAAACAGTTTAACGTTTTCGATTCTTGAGGCCCTGCGCTTACGAACACGTTGACCACTTCACCTATCCTGTTCTATCATATTTTTTTCCAAGTCATGGGCATAGACCAGTCTTGCGAGCACATTATTTTTAATAGAGCAGTTAATATCACAACTCCTGCCATTGGTGGCTGTGTTTGTTGTAACAAAAACAACAAGTTTCATCTGGACAAAACATTTATTTCACCTAGTACCACTGTGTCGAGTAGCCTTGTGCTTGAAATATGCGCGAGATCTTACTAAAATTAGATGACGAGCTAGAGTAGTCATAGACACTACCCTACCCGTTATATCTGAAATGAGCAGCATGAACTCCATGTTTTTACCTGATAGACCGGTCTTGCGAGCGCTCACACCCCTGAACATGCGTCCGATGTATTGGGTAGTACTGATAGAGAATAATACATGAGTGGCCGTTAGATACCATTTATCTCACAACGAATTGTTTTAAAATGTATCTAACGAGCGAGTTGTGAGATAAATGGTATCTAACGGACACGAATGTATTATTCTATTTCTTACATATTCTTAAAAAAGAAAAAAATACAGGTTTTAACTATACATCACAAATTAATCGATTTCCATCGTCCTGAGGTTTTTGTTTTTATTGGATGTATGGCATTGGTAACCTGGCAGTAGCCAGTCGTATGTCTTGAAATTGTATGTGTTAACAAGTATGTATAATCGTAAATAGCACATGGTGTTCTCACGAACGGGTGTGTAAGCAAATAACATCCGGCTGGGTCAAAGTTTGAGGTCACATACATTTTAATAGAGCAGTTAATATCACAACTCCTGCCATTGGTGGCTGTGTTTGTTGTAACAAAAACAACAAGTTTTATCTGGACAAAACATGTATGCAATTTTATTTCATCTAGTACCACTGTGTCGAGTAGCCTTGTGCATGAAACATGCGCGTGGTCTTACCAAAAACAGCATGACAATTTTTGTCCGGAGCTAGAGTAGTCAGAGACACTACCCGTTATCTCTGAAATGAGCAGCATGAACCCCATGTTTTTACCTGATTTATTTTATTTTATTTATTTATTTATTTATTTATTTCTACACGCATAAAGCATGTAATACCCACCAACAACTGCAATATTCTGAAATTTTCCATTATAATTAAGGCTGTTATTGTGCGATTGTTAGTTAAACCTTTCAATATGAACAAGTAGTACCTCAGATGATTCTGAATTGCACTGAACTGACCTGACCGTGTTGCTGAATTGAACCTGGTACTCATGAGGACACTGAGTGAAGAGTTGACCCTACGGCAATCATCACTACACTTGTCTTGGAGATTATCTCTTGTCGATTACATACTCTCCGCAGCGTTGCGAGTTTTCAGCACCGCAAGATAAATCGGATTTCAGGCTCGAATGCTGGGTTTCTGCGTGGGCGTGTGTGCTGTCGCAGACAAATAGATGACCATAGTTGCAATGTTTTCCCAAAGACATATGTAGTATTTCTCTTTTTCAAATAGAAATGTCATGAAATGTACATTAATACAAATCTATATGAAAATTGGACTTTGGCAGTCGATCGGTAGGTCTCTCTCTCTCTCTCTCTCTCTCTCTCTCTCTCTCTCTCTCTCTCTCTCTCTCTCTCTCTCTCTCTCTTTGTGTGTGTGTAATTACTGAATTGCTATATACATGTATTGATTAGTATTCTTACTTTTATGCCCTCGCTTAACACCCAGAGATGATATATATTTTTTCATGTTGGAGGTGTCATTCAGAATTCGTTCATTCGTGTAATGTCTGTCTTAATGATGTGAACATTTCGAGATACATTGAGATTGCGTTACTAAGGGGACAGTCGACATTTTAAATGTTTGAGATTACAGAATTATCCAGCCATTGCCAAACAAATATATATTTCCCTTGAAAGCTTTTGGATTTTAAAAAGCATGTTTTATTGATTAGTGTGACTTTGTCGGCTGTTTTCAGGATTTTTTCCCCACATTAAATATACTTAATGCTCTTTCAAAATGGATGGATATCTTCAGCAAGGACCAGGGTAGGGTCTTACATTTACGCATTAATGTCGACTTAGTGCATGATTGTTCATCTTTGGCGTTAATTCAGATTTGTGATGAAAAACATTCTATGGGTTAAAAGAAACCGATTCCTTCAATAATTATATTAATTA
>JAECMU010227887.1:6334-16360 GCA_016106625.1 Dracogyra subfuscus | reverse complement strand
GGCTGAGGTAAGAGTTTATAGTTTGTGGTAGACAGATCATTTAACCCTCTGAGTTTTTATTTTAAAGACAGAAACAACTATATTGTCATACCATGATAAAACCAGATAAAAACAAATCTGATAATAAGGTAAGCAATCAAAACTGTCCCCAGACTTCAGATATCACAGGCCAGTTATCCATCAATAACTATTCAAAGGGTTTGCGATTGTTACATTTTTTATTTAGATCTTCAAATGCATATATACATGTATTATTTGCATACCCTTGGTGCTGCTCAATTTTATGTAATTAACCGGGTTTGTCGATTAACCAATATATAGTACTGACTTTCACTTTGTAACAGCCATCCAACTACAAAGCTGCATGGGAGACAGTCTAGCACAATGTGGTACTTCATACTGGAACTATTATAGTTAACACCTGTCACAAGCAGTTGGATACATATAAATGTAAAAATATCTATCTCTCTATATATAATTAGTATGATGTTTTTGTTTTAATCTGCCAGACCAATAATCAATTTTTATTTTTTTTAAACATCTTTGTTTCCTGTTGTTACTGGGCATCGTATAAACTTTGCTTGCCCCGGTAAAATTCCAACCCATCATATCACTGATGTACAATTAATACTAATTAAAACAAATAAATCATATAACATTTTATTTACATCAATGTCCATGTCATTTGAAATGTTAAGGAATCCAGTTAATGAACTTGGTCATTTTCAGCTGATGGTGGTTTGCAGCTGATGTTGTTTCACATAAATCCTCTAACCGGTACAACCCATCAAAGTCCTCACACCCATTCTCTTCTAAAAAGCGTCTTGCTCTGCAGAGTATCGTCTTCACCTCACCATTGGTGACGGGCAGTAGATAGTCATGATCGTTGTCATCATTGTCATCTGATTCATTTACTGTTGTTGAGGTTGAATCCTGTTGTGTGAATGCTGCATAGATTTCTTTATCAGTCCATGGTTGATAGCAGTCCAGTGTGTCGTCGCGTGAGATGAATTGTTAAAATTCCTCGTTAGTTAGTCCAGTCGGTGCAGCAAAGTCGGCGTCATCAGAGTTGTCACTTTCTACAGGTTGCTGAACATCTGGCTTGAAAAAGCCACCTTTTCAAGAACAGTTTACAATTGTAGATGATGTGATGTTCCAAGATTTTCTCAGTATGTAGATGGCATCTAATAAAGTTAGCTTTTTGGCAATATGTCATTCATGCTCAGTTAGTCGTCAGTGTTTTCAATTACCTTGTGAACAACCTGATTTCTGTAGTGGCCTTTTAGGTTTCTGATGATCTACTGATCACATGGCTGGATTACAGATGTAGTTCTTGGCGGCAAAACATTATGTTTGCTAGGTTTTCATTTGGTGGATGAGCAGGGCAGTTATTAACTAATAACACCACATGTCAGTGCTGAAGGCACATATCTTTTTTGAAATTCTCTAACCACTTGTTGAAGATGGTCGACATCATCCAAACATTCTGGCTATTTTCGTACTTCACTGGAAGACTCTTTTTCCCTCTGAAACACTTCAACTGTTTGCTCTTTCCATTGACGATAAGTTTTTGTTTGTCATTTGCAGGCTACCATCCCTATCACCCTGTCCATCGCCTTTTTGTCCCATTCACTTTCTCCGATTTTACAGTTAATGTTCCATTAGGTAATGCTCGGTAGTACAGACTATAGATTCATCAGCTTTGTAGATGTCGTCTGTGTCATATGTCTTCAGTATGTCCGGGTGAACTTATCTGCTGCTACCAGGTCTGCATCTTTCTTTTCTTCATGCATTCATTTGTAGACGATGTTATGTCTTTTTTTTTCCATCTACTAAGTCATCCATTGATGGGGTTAAAGTCTTCTTTATCCTTTGCCTTTTCTGTGAGAATCCGACTGGACACAGGGATATCTCTGGACCTGGCACTATCAAACCATTCTGACATGGCTTCCTCCACGTCCTCTGCTTTGCCAGATCTGCTTTACCAGATCCTAGTCATTTTCATTTGGGGTTTGTTTTATTACACTCGTATCATGTGTAAATAAGTCTTCTTAACATAATATAATATACATGGCAAACAAAAATTATTACGAATACGCTGAAATAAAATAATAAACATTCAGAACATGAATTCATCATTTATTATTATTATTATTATTATTATTATTATGAAATCATTTTGACTGGTTTGCAAAATGGTCGTTCGGTTTAATGTATAGCATAAAAAAAAGGTGTACTGTTGCATGTTTTTTGTCCAAAGGTTGGTTTTGATTAGTTGAATGAAAGGTCAGCTGGACATGAACTGGCTGCTGTTAGATCCACATGTAATAGTGGAGCTAATTATAATTAGATTGAATTATCCTGTCTTTTGTGCGTGCTATGTGTGCATACACATTAATCTTGCATTTTTTTTGCCGAAACTACCCCAGATAAAACACCGCCCCTCCACCCCAAAAAGGTATAGAGGGCTAATAATAATAATTGTGTATTATTATTAATATTAACTTTTTTAATTAATGTTTACTTTGATAGTATTGTACGGGCAATATCATGCTATTCATGATATGTTTATGGAAAAAGTACAACAAAGGGATCTGCTAAATCCATGTAAAACCACACACACACACACCTCCCCTGTTCAGAAAATGCTCTGTTCGAACAGTACTTAGTATGTACATGTATTCCTCCAGTTCCAGATGGTTTGGTAATATGGATCCATCAAATACTTATTTACCGCCTATATAATTTTTTTGCTGTAAATATAGCCAGCTATCATTATACGGTATATATAGTTACATCATATATAAAGATTGTCTAGTTAATCGTATTCTTTAAAAATGTAACAATTCCTATACCGAGTCTGCTTATAAGCTTATTACCATTCATTACATGTTTTTATTATTTTTTAATAACTTATTTTCACGTTGTTGGTGTTTTTTATTTACCCTACATCGCATAGGATGGTCAAGCCGTCTCGTTACACGAGCTTGGTAAATTGTTTTGATGCTGTGGTTATTCGGGGAATACCCATCATGTCACTCCATACCCATAATCCAATTATTTTTTATAAAATATCAATAATTAGTGTGATATGGTGGTTATGTAGATGGTATATATTGTCATATAATTCCTTGTTAGGTCAATAATTAGGTCAACCATTATAGTCAGCTTACAGTGAGCACAAACGAAGCAAATTAAGAGCAATTTATTTGAGCTTTTCTGCCAAAGTTTGATAGACTTTCTCAGTAATTTGTGACATTAATTCAGCACCAAAAAAATTCATTGTTTTAATGTGCAACAAACCGGTATATAGTCTGTAGTCCATGCAATTAACCGGATGTTTTGTAGTGTGGAAAATGGTTCCATGTTGGGTGAAAATAGTCGATTAAATGAATTATTCTATAAACCAATATGCAAATAAGTGGAGATGATTTTAGTACAGTATAAACATATTTTCTATTAAAAGAACACACAGGTTTTAATGAATGTAAACATTTCAGTTTCTTCTTATTTTACAAGCTTTTCCACGGTTTAAAGATAAAGAGAATATAATTTAATTTGCTTATAAAAACATGTTTGAACTAATGTTAATGATTCATGAGAAAGACTTTCATCCAGTAAACTGTGTACTTGAGTTAAATGTATGAAATTGTGCGAATTTGTAACTGAGCATTATTTATAATCGCTGGTGCCACTATAACCATGCGAACCAACTCCTTCCTATTGTAGTCCCCTGCCAATCCAACAGGGGGGAACTTTAGGTTTCATTTCCGTCTGTCTGTGTGTCTGTCCCACATACGGTTTTCCAAATCTTTTTTTTTCACAGTGCCTTGATTTTTGTGTATGGCTTTACTAAGTAATGTTACAGATCGAGTTTGACTTACATGGCGATTTTACCCATTTTTAACAGAGTTATGGCCCTTGATATTAGGGCATAATTGTTTTTTTCCAGATGTTTTTTTTGTTGTTGTTACAATGCCTAAAGGTATTGAGCTGAAATTTGGTGTGTAGCTTTATCATGTACTGTTACAGATTGAGTTTGATGTTCATGGCAATGTACACATTTTCCACAGAGTTTTGGACCTTGAATTTAGAAGATACAAAAATGTGTTGGGCCTTGTTGGGGACAGAATGCTTGTTTTAATAATAACATTATCATGTACATGCAATAAAGATGATTGTATCTGTTTGTAAACTGAGTTTAATTTTTTGTAATGTTTTAATTTATTTTGTCTCTGTCCGCAGGTTTTTGTTCTGTTAATGCAAATGACTATTGCTGCAAGTAAATCCAATAGAAAAACCATCATCTTTGATCCTTATCCATCAGTTGTTGACCCTGGTAATGCACAAGTGTTGGCCTTGAATCCTAAGGTATGGCCATAGTGTATGGTAGTGAATCACACATTTTAATATACAGTCTGGTATTTAAAAATATGCTATGTACATGTACTATGTCATATTGGAGGACATTTTATGATCGATTATCAGTTTACAAGAACATATCAGTGAACAGGTTTTCTGCCAGAAAATAATTTGGGGTGTGTAATAAAAACAAAATGGATCATAACTGCTCCTACTACGTGGTTATGGATGTGAAATCTATTACTGTTGGACACTGTTGTACTTTGACAAATTTTAAACAGCAGTTCTCTTTATATAATGTACCTACAAACTATTAAAATGAACCCATTAATTTCCAACATTTTAGGGTATATACTTTTACCCTCTGGCAGAAATCCTGGTGATGATTAATGATTGATGAAATGTACATTCTATTTTGAAGAACTTAAATCTGTTTGCCACTAGATGTTAAAACTATAAATATAACTGTATACAGTAAAACCTGTCTAACTGGACCCTGAACAAACCTGAAACCTATCAAAACCATCCAAGATTCATGGTCCTGAATTTTGTAAAACTCTGAAATGCAGATTCTGTCTAAATCAGATAAATGTTAGATGAAATAAAATGAAAATAAAACTTTTTTGTTGAACAGAACTGTTTACATTGATTGCAACTTTAATACATAATGTAATGGTGTGAACACTTCACCAGTTTAATGTGTTTGACATCACAGTCCAGGACATCATTTGAGAATACACATAAACAGATCGACGACTCACATATTTTACTACAGGGCACAACAGTAAGGATTGTCCGCCTGTCCAGGACAGGTAGAATTTACTGGGGACATGTGAATATCCCATGTCACCTGTCCGACTGGTGCTTAAAAGTCTGATGATATCACAAATCTTTCGCATTTATTCGGCGTGAACACGATCTTTTTGATTCTTTCCAAATGTCAGTAGTTGATATTTTTGTAACTTCCAATACGCATGCGTTAAAATGCCATAACGCAACAGATCAATCGCGATAATTCTTATGGCAAGCCATAGCTTTATCACATGTAGGGCGCTGTCATTGGTCAATTGCTGTCATCTGCAGTACATCGTCTGCTGGACTGGAAAAGGGCCATGGGCGGCGTATATTTACAAAAGTATTTTCTCACAAAACAACTCTTCTTAACCAATAAAAAGCATGCAGTGTTTTCAGTAGAATTCAGAAGTAATTTGCAGAGTAGCAAATGTAAACGGTAAAAGACTTACATACAACATGTACATCATACTTCCATCTGTATAAATAATATAGTTGAATCAATAAGATTGAAAGTAGAGGGCAAAATAATTTAATTAGAGTAACATAGACGGACAATTTTGCACCATAGATTATAAGTTGTCAATGCCTGCACCTATTGAAAACAATAACATGTGACATCCAGTTAAAAAAAGAAAACATCTGCCAAATAATTTAATTTTTATATCACTTTCTGACGAAGAATAATTTAGTGTTTTGCATGATAATTAATGTAACCACATCATGAAAACATGTTTAGAAGTCTATGGTTTGAACTTGTTATGATCTTTGGAAAAATATGGAGCTGAAGTTATTGTTGGTACAATATTAATGTTCTGCCTGGTGAATTGTATGTAGAATTATTTCTCTTATTTGACAACCTATATCTTTTTGCTTTTAAGCTTATTTTTTGTATAAAGGCATACAATCATGTGTTTATTTACATATTTGATGGTCAATATTTTGCATGTATAATTCATATTTTATCATTTGTGGCAATCAATGTATGTTATTGTGTGTGTTTAAACTGCTTCAGTGGTGCATGTAATTTAATATGCATTAACACATCAGATATAATATATTCGCGCCATCACAACCTACACCGAAACTCATCTTATTGAGTATATACGGTAGTTGATATGTCAGTATGTTTTCTTTTTGTTTTTTGTTCCTATGATAAGTGACTAGATTGGTGAATGATTGTTTGAAACACGGGTGGTGAGGTTTTATCTTATTGAGCATATCAATCAGTTGATTTTCTTATATTCTTTGTTTTGTTTATTGCGATATGGATGAGACTACAATTGATGTTTGGTTTTTTGAAACTGGAGTGCTAATGTTCATCTTGTTGAACATAATATTCATCAGTTGATTGTTGTCATTTGATTGAGTTTTTTTTTTTTTTTTGGGGGGGTAGGTTTCCTGAGATTTGTGATTAACCGACTACATTGAAGATTTTATTGTGAAATTCACAGTCTTATTTTGAATGCAATAAAGATTCATCTAGTCGACTCCTGGATACTGATTTCTAACTTGTGTCATGTGATGGATGCAGAAAACAAAACAAAAAATAACAAAATATACAAGGACATGTGGTATATCCGATGGGACAGGTAGTTTTATTTTTTGCATGTCCTACAGGACAGGTGCCTTAAAAAGTTAATGTAGAGCCCTGTACTAATGAAAACCACAAACCCAACAAAACTCATATTTTCAGTGGACTTTTTCAGAGGTCCTGATGCAAGTTAAAATCTTGACACCATTTATTTCTCACAAATTAAGGTTTTGATATGTTGTGGGTTTGCTTATTTCAGCACAAAGATTTTAACAAGATTCAATCTGTGGTGGACAGACTTCCATCGGTTGAAGAGATGATGCGATACAGTAGTTCGCAGTTGAAAAGGGAACTGGATCTGAGACACCGTCTGGCTTATCCACTGCTAATGTGGTAAGTGACACTGTTCTCATCACAAGGTCTTTTCTGTTCATACATGCATGCACACTGCCTGGGACTGACATTGCTATACTACTGTAAATGTGACACATGTTCTTGCTACAACTGAACTACAGTAACACAATAATAGGATAATAATTGTCATCATATGATATTGAGGTGTGACATCCCACTTTACGTTCCAGCGGGATGTAACACTTTGATATGAACCAAGAAATGTTTTAACCATATAGATAATAATACTTCTATAACGAAAAGTGAGCAATTATAGACAAATATGCCAAACAGTTTATAGCAATTCATAGTATACTACTGCAATTTAAATATGAAAGCAATGTGTTTTATATAAATATTTTCTGCAATGTTAAGCATGAATAATGGCAAATAATCACACAAAAAAGTCAGTATTTCATTTCTCATCTTGTTATGCTTCTGGTATTTGACACCATTTTACATGAAAGATTGAAGGCTTACATGTAGGTTTGGGTGTATGACTGTAAGTTTAGTTTTGAATGTGGACTTTAAACTTTGTATTTGCACAGGCTGTTGTTATGTGAATTTATGTATGGATTATTGATATATTTTGTATTAATGTTTTTAATGTGGATTTTAAACATTAAATGTGGATTTTAAACATTGTATAAGCGCATACCCTGTTATGTGAATTTATGTATAAATTTGTAATTTTAATTCTTGTCTTCGCAGGATAATTACCAGTAACCGGTCGCATATTGTCAAATTGCCAACTGATCGGGTAAGATTATAGTCATGAGTTAGCAATATACCGTTTAAGTTTCATACTAGTAACTAATGGTTTACAACATGATAAATAGGCAAATAATCATCCATTAAATACTATTCGGTCAAAAATTATAAGTCATTACACCTTCTTGAAATTTTCACATATTATAAAGATATCCTTATAGTACTTGAATGTCCAAAAAAATTCATAGGTAACCAAAATTTTAAAAACAATTCACAGGCCATAAAGTGAACAATAATTAAAATTGGCTCCGGTATTATATGTGGATCTAACAGCAGCCCGTTGGGAGTTCATGTCCAGTTGACCTTACATTCGACCAATCTACCGGTAGACCCAGTAGAGTTAATTTTAATCGGATTGTAAAGTGAATAGGTGTTTGAATCACTATTGTCTTTCCTTTTTTGCATCTGTAATCAAATTAATCATGTTTTATATACATTAACCATATTTAATTTTAAAGTTTTCTGTAATGCAAAAAAAGAGAACATTAGTTGTGTTGCTTAAAATGAAATCCAGCAAACACTTATATACATATCTTCACTACTAAAACGTATTAAATACATTGAACTAAAGGAAAACGTTACTTTCTAAAACATTTACTGACTATTTACTTTACAATTGTATACAGGATATTAAAGTCATTATCTCGCCTTCATGTAAAATTCTTTAATCTCATTGGTTGTTTGCCGTTGGACAAATCCCTTATACCCCTGTGGGCAGAGCCAAATTCTCTTATACCCCGTCTATAATTTCCAAAAGTTTCCAGCCACTCCAATTAATGCTAAAGCAATAATTAGATCATAAAAAAGGTTTTTTTTATAATATCTGTTTCAGACAATTTCGTATTACAAACATTTGAAGTTAAAAACTTGTTTATCGATGGAACTGTTTTTCGTCACAATTATTGTCATGCGTTATTTTGATTATTTGGCTATGTGGTTTGGCTCGGGGTAAAAGAACACACAGAGGATACATAAAAAGCCATATACCCCTTGTGATCCTTCTACAACTTATATTACACCTTTATCATTTTTGCACATATACAGAGTAGTAATGTTAGATGAGTAAATCAATATAAGATAATAAACATGTACTGTCACCGATAAAACCTTTTTACAGTCAGAGCTTGAAATACATAGATACAAATTCATTAATCTTCCACCATAAGTTATTTGAGCTCTTTCATTTTAAAAACAGCTTCATTGGAGTGATCATTGATGTTCTTAAAAACACAAATAGTTCAAATAACATTATTTTTCATAAACAAATTCCATTGTCGGTTTAGAGGATGGGTGTGTGTGTGTGTGTATTTGTTATTGATCTCACATATCTGTATGTACTGATACTAATATACAAAAAGACCTTCCTGTTAAAACATTATGAATTAGTCAAACAAATTACACTAAAATATGTGATATTTTATTGAATTTATTTTATTGTGATTGCCGTACATTTTAGGACTAACATGGAAATATACCACAGTATCTTTAAGTCATACAATTTTTGGTAGAGTTTTATTTAATTTCTCAGAACATCATCTCTTTTTGCCAACACTGTTGACACAAACAAAATTTCTATATGAAAAACATCAGACCTGTCAACTCTCCCGATTTACGCAGGAGTCTCCCGCTTTTTTAACCTTTCTTCCGAACTCGCGACAAAACAATAAATCTGCCGATAAAGAAAAAATTGTAACAACATTTGTTTTCACCGCTGCTGTTTACGAAACAAGAATTGTGGGATAAAAACCATGTGATCAGTTATACAGCCAATTTAGGTGTCATTTGTTTGAAAACATTAGTGTGAAAATGCCTCTGAAACGATCTGCAGAAGAACTGATATCTGCAAACTGCAGTAAAAAGAAAATATATGCAAGCAAATTTCAAGAAGCATGGAGAAAAGAGTTCCTGTGTATGGTAAACAAAATCTCCTTTTTTAATACCAATATCCTGCTTTCTCTTGAATGAAGGTTGACAGGTCTGAAACATGCAAAACTAAAAGCAGACTCTGCCTACATTTATATGGCAATATGCTAGCCTATAAAGGACAGTATTTTGTTGTCATTGTGAATCTTTCAGTGCTAACCCTATTTCTTTTCGACATCACCGCTCCTGAAACTAGTGCATATTACCCTAAGGATAGTAGTCTGGCTCAAACATCCCCTTTTTTTCCAAGC